>CAMOHE010048053.1:0-20588 GCA_946598075.1 Artocarpus hirsutus
CGTGTTGAAGATGTGGATGATGCACCGAAACTAAATCCGGTGTAGCTAATCATACTTGCCCATGAAGAACCATGTGGTACAGATGTAGTATTTGCTAAAGGTGCATGGGATACAGTTTGGCCTCCTCCATATTTTTAATTATATGCAGTAAATATGTTGTTAACTTTTGCTTGCACATTTTGAATGGTTATGATGTCAGAATGCACCCTTAATTTTTCCCCTATACACTTAAGCAAATATTCAACACCAACTAATTTAACTCTTGGATCCAATACAGCGGCTATGCAATACAAAGGAGGAACACGTTCCCAATATTTTTTGAATTTTTGTTCCATGAACTCAATAGATTCCCTAAACATGTCAAAATCTCTATGCATATCGAAGGTTGCTGCAATGTCATACAATTTATGTAATGCATGAGGAGAGGTGGGATAGTACACACTTGAGAGTTAGAGAGTGGCTTCGTAAAAAATCTTTAAGAAATTGTAGAAGCATGAAGCAATTTGCCAATCAAATTCTTGAAGCAGCTTAGTTGGATTCTTCAAGTTGTAATACGCGGTTATGACCTCTTTGTATGGTAGGCATGCGTTCAACATCAAATATGTTGAATTCTATCGGTGTCCTATGTTAGTTGGAAGTTTTCTAGTTTTCATGCTTGCTCTCTTGCAAAGTTTAGCAAACTCTTCAATTCGAGAGCTAGAACTTGCTATATAACCTAAGGCCATTCGAATATTTTCCAAATAACCTTGAAAAAACTTCATGCCATCTTGAACACACAAGTTAATAATATGACAAGCACATCTTTGGTGAAAAAATGTTTCGCCATGTTGTGGTCTCAATGTTGTTTTGAAAAGGTTAATAGCAGTAGTATTACCAGATGCATTGTCAAATGTGAGGCTCAAAACATTTTCTTTAATACCATAAAAATAAAAAACTTCCATGATGACATCATGAATGGCCTTGGCATCATGGGGATAAGGCATTGGTCGAAAAGCTATTAACCTTTTTTGAAAAGACTAATCTTTATCCACATAATATGCAGTTACACAGATATAACTAGTTTTGGTACGACCTTCCCACAAATCAGATGTGCATGCAACAGATGCAGTGAATGAACTAAATTCTGTTACTAACTTTTCCCTCATTGAATGAAAAACTTTCATGGTGTCAGCTCTTGTGGTAGTTCTTGAAACACGCCTATATTGTGGATTATAAGCATTTTGAATGTACTCCTCAAAGGCTGGATCATCAGCACGACTAATTGGTTGTTGAGCACTAGCCAAATATCTAGCATGCCATTCTCTACCTCTTTGTGGTCATATGACCAATTGGTAACACTACCATCAGGGCTAAATTGAAGTGTTTGTTGACGACAATCAATACCACCTATACCATGCTTAGCTTCACATTTTTTGCGATGCCTCTCTAAGGGACCAGTGCCAGAAGAGGATTTACCTGTGTAGTCTTGTTTGCATACTTCGCAAATTGTGTGCTTTTCTGTTACACCATTCTCATTTGTACGTGTTACTAGATCAAAGTAACTCCACACTGATGAAGTTCGTTGAAATTTCCTTTTGCCCTTACGAGTGACTATAAAGGAGCCATCAACTTGAGATAGTAAGTCAACTCCAATTTCTTCTGGTGGATCATTAAATTGTTCTTCTTTGTTGATCACCAAATGTGAAATGTTGGCTCTGCCTCTATGTGATGATGCCATAGCTTCAATAAAAAATAACAATAAATTAACGTAACATGAAAATTAAATAAAATGATTATACAATAAAATTAACTTATAACAATACAAAATTAATGAACAACAAATGAAATAAATTATACCTTCAAGTTTTTTTTCCTTTCTAAAGAACTCTAAGTAATCTAAAAAAAAAGACAATATATAAGATCTTAGAAGTTTGTTGAATGAGTATTTCTGTGAATGTTCTACGTTTATTTATAGGTAAAAAAGTTTATTTTTTATTTTTTAAATCTTTTATTTTTTATTTTTTTCTTTCAAGTCTGATTTGATTAGATAATTCGCTGAAGACTTAATGTCTCAGCTTTGTGCATTGCAGGCCTTCCTTCTGAGCCTCTATGTTAGGCCTGCCCCTTTATAATTGCATAAGGGAATCTAATGCCATGTTTACTCACGGATGAACATGGCATGTATAAATTATATAATATTTAATTCTTATATATATTAAATAGTATATATATATATTAAATGTATAGTATTTTGATGTGATAATACATGACCTATAGACTCGGTATCTTATTTTCAGCTTTACTTCTCAAAAGCAAAGCATGCCTTATGTAAAAAACCTAAACTACCCTCATGTAAAATAAACTTGCATATAAAATTTTCGCTTAGGGGGCTCCGCCCCCTACAACCCCTGGGAGGGGGATTTACCATTCCCTTCCAACCCCCACGTTGACTTTACCACGAAGATCGATCCGTGTACAACCTCTACCTAGGGGTAATCTGCGTCATGATAATAATTATGCTCTACATATACTAACAACGCGAGAAAAAAAATTAAAAAAATGTAAAGAAAAAAAAAAGAGCTTGTCAAGCCTATTGAAATGTGATGTGGATGAGGGAATCTAATGCCATGTTCACTCACGGGTGAATATGGCATCTATATATATTATATAATATTTAATTCTTACATGTATCAAATAATATATATATTAAATGTATAGTATTTTGATGTGATAATACATGACCTACATGAAAAAATATATCTAAATATATATATATATTTATATAAAATTGGCCCACAATGGGCTATGGGCCTTACATAGGCCGGTCCATTGTGGGCCTAGATGGGCCGGCCCATTATGGGCCTAGAAGGGTCGGCCCGGCCCGGCCATGGGCAGACATATACTAGCCCAGCCTAACCCACCAATATTTATGACCATGCTGTATCATAAACAGTGTTACTGTAGCAAGATGGGCTCGGGTCAGCCCACGGGCCTCGGCCCATTGTTGCATATCTAAGGGAACAAACGCCAAACACATTGACAATATTAAATTGTGTTCTCAGCGTTACCCGCCTTCCTTTTCTTCCTCTCTTTCCTTCGGGGTGCTTTTAAAAAGGGTCTAAGTGGGAAAAAATTTTTGGTCAATGGCCCTTTTTTTTTTTGGGCATTACAAAACTAGCTTTTTAGACATCAAAATAGTTTCAGTTTTTTTTGGACACTATATTTGGATTCCTCTCTTCGATACAGTCATTTTTTTCTTTTTTGTGAAAAAAACTGGGACAATTTTAATACTTAAAAAAAACCTAATTTTTAATTTAAAAAATGAGAGGCCACTTGTCTAATTTGGTTTTTTTTTGGCCTGTTTGCCGAATTCTCTCCTTTCCTTCTCGCTCTCTCTCTCTCTCTAAAATTCTTCACTCTCATCGCTCACTCTCTCTCTATCCATCTTTCTGACTGTTTCTAGGGTTCCACTCCCTCCGATGCCATGAACAACAACAACTCAACAACGACGTTCCGGCCTTCCCGGCCGCCGGAGTGCCACCGCCGATTCGATGCTCCGTCGAATTCCCGCTTTTACCCCACCAGACGACACAATTTCGCGACGAATCACGAACGTCAACGTCCCGTCAGACCCGCCGCCCCTCATCACCTTCCCGATTTCGTCGTCGAGCTGGTCCGCGACCCTCGCGGGGGACCGGTTTCCGACGTCAAGGCTCTGGTCGACCAATGCAAGTCGGCGCCGGAGAGCTTCAAGGTCTACCAGTTCGGAAACCTAGCCGGGGCTCTGTTCTTCCACCAGTGGGCTTGCGCGCTCGAGGCCATGGTCTCGCTTTGGGAGTCGCGCCTCGACGGCGCTCACAGCCTTGTTCCGAGACTCAATCCCGCCGTCGTCGTGCCGTCCAATCTCCAGGAGCTCGAGGACCGGCTCCGAGTGGTTTTCGCAGAGCGAATTCGGAGGTTGATTGACGGAGAGGAGTTGAAGAGGTGGAATGAGAAGCGTGATCGTGTTTTGGTTGAGATTGGGAAGGTGTCGAAGTTGCTTGGGAAACCTAAGAATGTTAGGTTGTACAATGAGTTGAAGGACAAGAAAAAAAGCCTTACTTGCGAGAAAGGCTTGGTGGAGAGGAGAGTGAAGGAATTCAAGTCGGCTATGAATTGTATTCTGGCTTACCTTGAAGGGAAGAGTTTGGAGGAGTTTGGTGAGGATGGTCTGCAGGTTCTCAGGTTTGATGGGAAGTTCAATTGGAGTCTGCTTCATTCATTGATTTTGCGGGAATGTCGTCGGCTGGAAGATGGTTTGCCAATTTACTCTTACCGGCAGGATATACTTCAGCAAATTCATAGCCAACAGGTATCGTTAAATTTATTAAGTAAATTTGTTTTGGATTCTGATGGTTCCTGCCTCTTGGGTGGGTTTTCATGATTTTGTAGGTTGTATGTTATTTTTTGGATAAAATAGTTTTGTTGTCATTCAACCACACTGCATTATTCAGCTAGATTTTCTGTATGTAGACTTTAAATAAATTTTCTGTATGTAAACTTTGGACGTTACGTTGAACTTAAAATCTTTGGGGAAGAGTTAAGTCTTTCACAAAAGACCAACCCGACACGTAACATGTACAAATAGAGGGTGTAATAAGATATTTATTTTATGTAATGACTTTGTAAGGTATATTAATAAGAAAATTATGTGCCACACACTAATGTTAAACTTTTTTAAAGTCATTGTTATATAGAAGAAGTGTCATGTTCCAACCCCTACTTCTATACTTCCACGTATTACAGCATGGACCTTCGCGAAGGACCAAAGATAAACCCTAAAATGATACCTAAATGGTGTCACTTAGGTGAAAAGGAAAAGATGATTCGAGACAATAGGAATGTTGATGAAATAATAATGATATCTACTGTTTTTGAAGTGCCATAATTTACCTTCTTGGGTATTTGCTTCCAAGACGTTTAAAGATATTGCTCTTTCTTTGATATTGCATAGATGGAAAAACTGTCTGTAAGACTGTAATTTTGGTTTTTCTCTCTGTTTCTTCGCTGGTCGTTCTTTTGTATTGAGATGGTTCTTGTTCTCATAATTATTCCCTTTAATAAAATTATCCTTTTCCTCATCTCAAAAAGAAAAGAAAAGAAAAGAAAAGAAAAAAAAAACACAGTGAAACGGGATTACCGGACTTTTAAGCATGATAACTAACCTTAAAAAGTATTTTATTTGTTTTTTTTTTTTTAATCTAATGAAGGCTACTTTGAAGCTGATATGTGATTTCTAGATTTTTAACTACTATTGGAGGGAATGAATTTATGTGGGAAAAGATGCCATGGCCATGATGGTGCCTATGATTATTTTGGATACCATTTTTTATTTTTATTTTTGAGAATCCTTTCATTAAATGATCCTATATCTTCACCTGATATGTTGCACTCTGCGGTGCCGTTCTTTCATTTTTTTCTCTTTTTTGAAATGGTTTGAAAATAAGGTTACTTTTCTCACTTTGCCCTTTCCTCCCTTCTAAGTTTCTGTTTAAGATAGTTAGCGGGAAAAAAAAATTCCTGTTTGCAATGAATTTGCCATTATGTCGATCCAACTTTCTGTGTATGTTCTTGCCATTTATAACCTTTTTGCTTAATGAGATCTTTGATATTTTTCTTTTTATATCACTTTTTCGCCTTTTATCTGACAAGTGTTTGCACAGATACTGGTTTTGATTGGAGAAACGGGTTCTGGGAAAAGCACACAATTAGTGCAGTTTCTTGCTGATTCAGGAGTTGCTGCTGATGGGGCTATTGTTTGTACTCAGCCCCGTAAAATTGCTGCCACGTCACTTGCTCAAAGGGTTACGGATGAAAGTAGCGGTTGTTACGGAGATCACTCTGTTGCTTGTTACCCAACTTTTTCTTCTTCACAACAGTTTGACTCTAAGGTAACATACACGACAGACCACTGTTTAGTGCAGCACTACATGACTGACAAGTACATGTCAAGGATTTCATGCATTATAGTGGATGAGGCTCATGAAAGGAGCTTAAACACTGATCTCCTTTTGGCATTAATCAAAAGTTTACTGTGTAAGAGGTTTGATCTGCGACTTATTATAATGTCTGCAACAGCTGATGCACACCAGCTCTCAGATTACTTTTGTGGGTGTGGAATCTTTCATGTTGTTGGTAGAAACTTTCCAGTTGAGATTAGGTATGTCCCATGTAGTACAGAAGGGACTTCTGGTCATGTTGCCTCATACGTATCTGATGTGGTTAAGATGGCAAGAGACATACACAGAACTGAAAAAGAAGGGGCCATTCTAGCATTTTTGACTTCTCAGCATGAAGTAGAATGGGCGTGTGATAAGTTTGAAGCTCCTGCTGCAATTGCATTACCCTTGCATGGAAAACTTTCTTTTGAGGAGCAATTTCATGTTTTCCAGAACTATCCTGGGAAAAGGAAAGTTATATTTGCTACAAATATTGCGGAGACATCGCTGACAATTCCTGGCGTGAAATATGTGATTGATAGCGGGATGGTCAAAGAAAGCAAGTATGAGCCTGCTAGTGGAATGAACGTCCTCAGAGTGAGCAGGATCAGTCAGAGCTCTGCTAATCAGCGGGCTGGCCGAGCTGGAAGAACAGAGTCTGGAAGATGTTATAGACTATACTCTGAATCTGATTTCAAGACAATGCATGCAAGTCAGGAACCTGAGATTCGGAGAGTCCATCTTGGTGTTGCTGTTTTGAGAATCTTTGCGTTGGGTGTTAAGAATGTACAGGATTTTGATTTTGTTGATTCACCTAGTGCTGAAGCGATTGACATGGCTGTTAGAAATCTTGTTCAGTTAAATGCTGTTAAATCAAGCAATGATGTTTTTGAATTAACTGAAGAGGGGTGGTGGTTGGTGAAAATGGGGGTTGAGCCTCGGCTTGGTAAACTGATTCTTGGTTGCTTTAGCCATCAGTTGGGTAGGGAGGGCATTGTTCTTGCTGCTGTTATGGCAAATTCTAGTAGCATATTTTTCAGAGTTGGTACCGATGAAGAAAAACTAAAATCCGATTCTCTTAAGGTGAAATTTTGCCATCAGCATGGTGACCTCTTTACACTTCTGTCTGTATACAAGGAGTGGGAAATGGCGCCTAGAGAGAAGAAAAACAAGTGGTGTTTGGAAAACTGCATCAATGCCAAGACCATGCGGAGATGCCATGACACTGTTGTAGAATTGGAATCTTGCCTCGAACGTGAACTTAGGGCCATCATCCCAAGTTATTGGCGTTGGAATTCTAGCGCATCAACAGATGTTGATAGAACTTTGAAGAAGGTTATACTCTCTTCCCTATCTGAAAATGTAGCTATGTACTCCGGCAATGAGCAACTTGGCTATGAAGTGGCAATAACTGGGCAACATGTTCTGCTGCATCCCTCTTCTTCGTTGCTTACATACAGCCAAAAGCCTAGATGGGTAGTTTTCAGTGAGCTTCTATCAATCACCTGCCAGTATTTGGTATGTGTCACTTCCTTTGATTTTGAATCTTTATCTACTCTTTATCCTCCTCCCTTGTTCAATGCATCTGAGATGGAAAAGCGCAAACTTCTAGTGAAGGTATTGACTCATTTTGGTGGCACCATGCTTAAAAGATTTTGTGGGAAGAGCAATAATAATCTGCTCTGTCTTTTATCTCATATTCGTGAAGCATGCAGGGATAAGCGTATTGGCATTAAAGTCAAAGTTGACCAGAATGAGATTGAATTGATAGCCACTTCATATGATATGGAAAAAGTTGTCACATTTGTAAATCATGCCTTGGAGACTGAGCGGAGATGGATGCATAATGAATGCTTGGAGAAATGCTTATATCATGGATCAGGCATACCATCTGTAGCATTGTTTGGAGCTGGTGCTGAGATCAAGCATTTGGAGCTTCAAAAGAGGTGTTTAAGTGTTGACCTGTATTACTCAAACGCCAGTTCCATGAATCACATGGAAGAGAAGGAGCTTTTGCTGTTTATTGAGAAGTTTTCTTCCGGTAGCATATGTGCTTTCCAGAAGTTCACACCCTTGGGTCACGAAAGTGATGACAAAGAAAAGTTGGGGAGGTTAACATTTCTTTCACCTAATGCAGCTCAAAAAGCTTCTGAGCTGAATCAACTAGAATATAATGGATCTTTACTAAAGGTCATTCCTTCACAGCCAACCTTTGGCGGAGATAATAGAATGTTCTCTTTTCCTGCTGTTAAAGCTAAAGTCCAATGGCCTCGTAGGCTCAGTAGAGGGTTGGCAATTGTTAAATGTGACGCACGTGATGTTGGTGCGTTGGTTAATGATTTTTCTTACCTGATGATTGGAGGTAACTATGTCCGTTGTGACCCTAGTAAGAAGTGTGCAGATTGTGTTGTGATTGCTGGACTTGACAAAGAGTTGTCCGAAGCTGAAATCTTTGATGTATTAAGGGGTGCTACAAGCAGAAAAATCCTGGATTTTTTTCTTGTAAGGGGGGAAGCTGTAGAAACTCCAAATCTTGATGTCTGTGGAGAAACACTTCTCAAAGTAATTACTCCTTTTATGCCTAAAATGAACCACCATAGTACTTCTTGCTGGGTGCATGTCTTCCCACCCGAACCTAAGGATGCTTTTATGAGAGCACTAATTACCTTTGATGGGCGATTACATTTGGAGGCTGCAACAGCTTTGGAGCAAATAGATGGCAGAGTATTGCCTGGGTGTGACTCATGGCAAAAGATAAAGTGCCAGCAGTTATTTCATAGCTCTATCTCATGCTCTGTGCCTGTCTATTCTGTGATCAAGAAACAGTTAGACTCCTTACTGCAAAGCATTAGGCATATAAAAGGTACTTATGTAGTGCACTAAGTGATATTCTTTCACGCTATATTGGTACTGTTGTAAGTTCTTCTCGTTTTACCTTCTTATTTTAGTAGTCTGCCATGGTTCTCTTAGACATTTTTAGCTAAAGACATCTGTGACTGATGGAATACTTACCTTGTAGATATGGCATGTTTTATGGCTTTACAATTAAATCTTTTATTGCTAGTTATGTGAATCTTGATGAAATACTTTACGAGAT
Source organism: Artocarpus hirsutus (assembly GCA_946598075.1). Classification (NCBI taxonomy): domain Eukaryota; kingdom Viridiplantae; phylum Streptophyta; class Magnoliopsida; order Rosales; family Moraceae; genus Artocarpus; species Artocarpus hirsutus. Next base: position 9,055 of record CAMOHE010048053.1, read on the forward strand.
ATGATATTGCATTTTACGAAACCTAAAAAAGATCCTTTTCTTCCTCCCCAGACAAACTGAATCTTCTATTGGTAGAGAAGATCATTTTTTACGGAAAATTTCGATCATATGTTAAATTAGTTGTAACTATAGGCAAGGCTGAAGTACCAAGTTTAGTAAGCACTTTATCAAATTTCTGCCTTTGCTTTCTGTTGTTTACTCTATCTCACAAACCCTGTTCAAATCAAGATTTAGTGATGCCGTGGGAAAAAAAAAGTTTCTTGTTCGTCCAGTTTTTGAGCTAAGCTTGGATCCTCTAATTCTTGTGCAATGGCTTGCGTCTTGCAAACCCTATATACTTTATTTTATTTGTTCTCCTTTCCTAAAATTCTAACTGAATTTTGACATGCCTGTACTACTTAATCAACATGGTTTTTCTATTGAAATGATTGACTGTTTGATTTTCACTTTTTTTCTTTCTTGTAGGTGTGGAATGCAGTCTAGAGCGAAATTCAAATGGTTCTTACAGGGTAAAGATATCCGCCAATGCTACAAAAACTGTTGCTGAGTTGAGAAGGCGTGTGGAGGAGATTATGAAAGGGAAGACTGTAGACCACAAGAGCCTCAGTCCAACTGTTATGCAGCTTCTGTTCTCCAGAGATGGCATCAATCTTATGCACACGCTACAACGAGAGACGGGAACTCACATTTTTTTTGACAGGCATATCCTGAACGTACGTATCTTTGGTTCCTCTGACAGGGTTGCTGTGGCCCAGCAGAAATTGATTGACTCCCTTCTGGCTATCCATGAAAGCAAGCAACTTGAGATCCATCTTCGTGGAAAAGCTCTACCTCCTAATTTGATGAAAGTAGTGGTTAGCAACTTTGGACCGGATCTCCGTGGGCTTAAAGAAAAGGTTCCTGGGGCTGATTTTACTCTAAATGCTCGTAGGCATGTCATACTAGTGCACGGTGATAAAGAGTTGAAGCCAAAAGTTGAAGAGATAATTTATGATGTTGCACAGTTGAGATGTGGTTCTTCCGAGAGATTTAATAATGAAGTAAGTTGCCCAATATGCTTGTGTGACATTGAGGATGCTTACCAACTTGAAGGCTGTGCGCACAAGTTTTGTAGATTTTGCTTGTTAGAGCAATGCGATTCTACGATAAAAAACCAAGATAGTTTTCCACTCTGCTGTGCATATAAAGATTGTGGGTCTCCTATTTTGGTCGCAGATCTACGGTCTCTCTTGTCAAGTGAGAGGCTAGACGAGCTCTTTAGGGCATCTTTGGGTGCATTTGTTGCATCTAGTGGGGGCACTTACAGGTTTTGCCCGTCTCCCGACTGCCCTTCCATTTATCGGGTGGCTGATCCTGGAACTGCTTGCGGACCATTTGTGTGTCCTTCTTGTTATGCGGAGACATGTACTAGGTGTCATTTGGAGTATCATCCTTACTTGTCCTGCGAGAGTTACCGAGAGTTCAAGGAAGACCCAGATTCATCCCTGAATGAGTGGCGGAGAGGTAAAGACAACGTGAAGAATTGCCTTGTCTGTGGACGTACTATTGAAAAGATAGATGGCTGCCACCATATAGAGTGTAGGTGCGGAAAACATATTTGCTGGGTCTGCTTGGAGGTTTTTGGAAGTAGCGATGAGTGCTACAGCCATCTAAGGAACGTGCACAAGGCAATTATTTGATCTGGAAAAGAAATTATCTAAATTGATGCGCTTGTGTCAATATTTATCATTGTATATTTATCATTGTATGTATAGCAAAACTTCTAAGTTAGGGATATTTACACGTATTTGTGGTGGGTGTTTCTGCATATGATATCTGTACATAATGCTCATTTACCACCTTTATAATCTTCCGGTCAACATAGAGCTCTCATTAGAGTTTAGTGTATACATTGCAGGGCTTCCGTACAAGTGTTACAACACAAAGGCCAAGTGCAGTATCTCTTGTTCCTTGTAATGAATTTTTCTTTAGGTTCTCTTACCAGATAACAAACTAGATACTGGATTGTATGCAAATAATAAATTATAGCACAAAGTGCATGGGATTGGGAATAGAAACAACCCAATCTGAAGGTCAAAGTTGGTCTAAGCCCTAGAAATTCTATACTGTTGTCAAGTGTTTTATGCAGAATGGAAACTTCACCATTGAAGAAACCAATCTATTGGCCCATGTAACCAGGTAAATCATCAACCAAAACATCTAAACAAGGAAAATGATTGTACTTGATTAACATACGAGTGATTTATGTCGTTTTTGTTGGGAAGAAAACGTTCCAACCTATATGTGCTAGAGATACTTGTTAAGCTCAGAGGAAGTCTTTTTGCGTACCGCGATATCAACATATGCATAACCATTTCTCTGTTTCGTAATGTTGCATTTGCAAAATGTATATTTTCTTTGCTCGATTCTAAACCGTCCTACAAACAGCGTAACAGGACGACGAAATTCGCAAAACAGGTAACTGCAACCCAATGCAAAACCCACACCAGCAATACCAAAAGAAAACGCCAAAGCCACCACCCATCATATGCAAACACCAGAATCATGACTACCACGATCATCACCCTCATGATCTCCATTGAAGCGCCGCCGCTTCTTTTCCCTCTCTGCCCGTTCGGAGTACAAGCTCGAAACTTGAAGCTCAAGCAATCTCACCAACTGGCGATGACCAAACAACTTAATGGCGTCCTTGAACATAGCGTCGGGAAGACAATCCCTCTTCCTGGCCAAAACCTCAGCCTTCTTCTCTGCCTCTCTGGCTCGCGTTTGCAAAAGTCTCAGCGCCTTCAAGAGCTCCAATTTCTCATGATGCTCACAATCAAACTCGCTCTGATTTTCTTCTTCTCGAGTGCTGATCAATCCGTAAACCCTGTTCATGGAGGATAAAACAGTCTTATTATCCGGCCCAGTGAACACCTTCATAGGAGGAGGAAGATCACAGTTCTGCATATGGTCCATTCCAAGAGTAGTGTTCTTCTGAGAAACGTTCAGACCCATAAGAAGCGTTTCCTTGCAATTTAGCTTTGGGGTGTTTGGTCCCCGTCCAGCCATACTACCAGCAATTGATGATGGTTTCATTGCTACAATATATGGTTAGTTCTAAAGAACTCGCTTGATGGGTTTTGTCCAAATTTTACTAGAAATGAAAAAGAGAGTCGCAGTTGAAGTCGTGGAAGAAATATGGCTTTGGTGGCGTTGGTGGGTGAGACTTGAGAGAGAGAGAGAGGTACGTGTGCCGTAAGAAAAGGGCGTTAGTCATATTAGCGATAGCTTGGAAAACACAGGATTCGGGTTGATTTGCTTTTAATATTGGCAAAAACTCTTTCGTTTTGTGCGTTTGGATAGACAAACATTGCAACTTTTTTGCACCGTGCGTAGATTTCCTCTATAGAGAGGAATATAATACAGACAATAATAAAACTGGGGAAAGGATTATGGCAACATTATTCTAATAAAGGCGTTTACTAGACTATTTGTTAGGGGCGATTTTATTTCATATTGTGGGGCGTTTGGAAGTCTTAAATGTATATGTGGACTAACATGGATGGCAGAGACCTGGCCTGCTGAAAGGTAGACTGTATCAAAAGATCTAACATGCCTAGCTGTGCTTAGGAACCCTTTGAGAAGTGAGAATAGATAGTTTCAACTTATCCATTTTGTAGTTTTTTTTGAGTTTAAAGATTCATTCCAAGATCTCGTTATGCTATAGCCAGATGTTGACAAGAAAATGAAAGCCAACCTTCCTATAACGTAAATAAATAATAATCCTAGGATGATCACATATTTTAGCTTTATGTTTCACTACTTATTATATTGGTAACCATTATGCTTCTTTAGCTTGTATTCAAGTATACTTGATGCATATCTTCTCCGACATATCAACTTTTGACCGTGGATTTTAAAACTCGGTCCTTAGCTTTTTTTAATTATTTTTTGAGTTATTATTATTTTGGTACTTTATATTTTGATTAAGCATTAAATTTATGCATTGTTGTTTGAAAAATATCATAAATGTGTCTTTTTTTTGTTAAAAAATATAGCTTTAATACTTTAATAGCTTAAGCCTATTTTTTGGATGTTTTACCGTTATATTAATCAATTTGTTTGATTGTTATTTACTTCTTCAGAAAAAGAACTCTTTCTAAAACTTATATTCGAACAAAATCAAAGTTGTTTTTTTTGAGAGTTAATGGTTTTTTTTTGAAAAATTTGAAACAAATTAAAATTAAAAAAATAAATAAAAAAGTAAAATAAACATTTCACATCTAAAATATGTTTTTATGGCACCAAAATGAATTTTTGAAAACAGTATGATATAATTTTAATATTTTCGAAACAACATGGTACCAAATTGATATTTCGTCAAAATATAAGATATCAAAATGATAAGAACTAATGTTGAGGCCTCGCATGGGTGAATCAATTATGATTAATGATGTACCTCTATTTGTGACGACCTATCATCTTTCGGGTCATATCTGAATACTTTTCTTACTTACATAGCTATGAAAATATAGTATAATAATAGTTTTTTTCTAATACACACTTATATGTATAAAACCTTTTTTTTAATAGTTATCATAATATTTTCCAAAAGAGTTGAGTCTTCAGAATTTTCTTTATATTACTTACACTTTGTACTAGTATTTACTTTACAACATGTTTCAAATATATTTAATATACACACATAGCGAAAATGTCCTTGTGGTGGTATCCATACCCTTGGCTACACATTGCTCATGTACCGTCGGCCAGCTCATCAGCGATTCTACTCTGACCTTTTAGTTGAGTTTCTTACAGCATGAAATAACTAGATAAGCTAATGCTCAGTAAGTTTAAACATACCTCACATGTATATCCTACTTGTATGCATGATCCATTTATGCTTGTTTATGAACGTTCATTATTCTTTTCAAATCTCTAACTTAACTAGGGCCTAAATGTTCGTACCATATGCACACATGGGTCATCATAATATTGAGACTGAAACATAACTTAGGTCTCCCCCTTGAGTCGGGAGTTGGTATGACACTTTTTTTTCTTGTCTGGATTCAATTTACCAGTTCATTAATTTAGGTTGACATATCATTGCATGATGATACATAACAAGAGTACGTCATGCACATTCTTAAATGCATTAAATACATTTGTATACATATAATTTTCCTAAAGACCCTCTATTCCATACTGTAAGTGAGGTTTGAACTTACTTTGGAATGCTACAGCGTTAACAGACTCCCGGTTCCTCTGCTAGTCATCTAAGTGTCCTGTATGGCCAAATGTATCGCCATTAGCCAACTTATCTTTATTGATCTATATATCAATAACATATGTACATTAATTTATGAGTCGAGTTATTAATTGGTTTAAAAAACCGATCACTATGAGTTTTATTGCTCTTGGTTCACATTGCCTTTTGTTACTAACGAAATGAGAAAAATTCTTGCTAAAGGCATTTTTCCTATTTGGACACTTCGGAGTCCATTTGGGTTGTTTTGCAAAAAAAATAACGTTTTTGCCCTCGATGGGTCTTTTTAATCTTTTCATGCTTGATTTTGCTAATTCAACACAAAATGTTGCTTATTAGCAGTGAGACAAAATTTCAAGGCATTGGTTCTCTTAATTTTGCAATAAAAACCAAAATTGGCAAAACCTTACGATTTTATCCTGGGTATTAAAAATTTTGATGATTTTACTTTTGAGACCAAAAATGATTATTTTATATTGTTAACCTTGATTTTTTTGCAAGGATTAAATTCTTTAAAAATTTCTTACCAAAATTATTTTGATTTAAAAATGTTTTCGTTCTTTAATTTTTGATGAAATTTTTGTGATAAAAATTTGTAAAATTCATATTTCATAAACTGTTGAGAATTTTAACAAACCATCTGTCATATTCAACAGTTTTGTTGACATCTACAACTTTTGTGTTTTAACTTTTCTAAAATTCCTACAACAAAGTGGAGTTTTCTGCGATTTTTCAAAACTGTCGAGTTTATGTAAATCTTTTCAAGATAGTCCTTTGTTATTTTCACAAAAATTTGTTCTTAAACATTGTGTATCCCATTGTTTTGAGTAGGTTCCAGGTCTACTTTAGCAAGTAATCATGTTTAAACATACCAACTTTTCTTTTTCTTAAAAATCACTTAGACTTTGCAAACTTGCTTAGTTTGTAAACTAAATTAAATTCCAAGCGTACAACCATAGTTTCTAACCATAACATACCATAAAATTGTTTAAACACACCATAAGCCAACTTAGATTATTACATGCTATATTTGAAAAAAAATCAAAACAAATAGAGCAAAACAACCATAAACTTAGAAAATAGGAGGTTAGACTTTTACCAAAAAAAATTGGAGGGCTTGTGCTCTTCCATCAAGCTTGATTTTTCAACCTTCCTAGGCATGAACCATAGAAAGAAAACCCTCATCAACATCCCCCTCCAATCCCAAAGAAAAACCCTAGAAAACTTAGAAAAAGTTTAGATTTTACCTTGAAAATTGAAAAGTTTTGAACTTTGTTCTTGGTCTTGAACTTTACTCTTAATTAGATAATAAATCTTTGGGTTTAATTTTTGAAGCAAAATTTTAGAGAAGGAAATCGTGGTTGCCGATTTTGGAGCATGAGGTTTGAAGTAATTTTTTTTTGGTTTTATAGTTGCCTAGGCTTACCTAAATGAAAGGTTAGATTTTTACCTAAAAAGACATGGTGACTCACCATGCTTACTCACCCTTAATCATCATTAGGGGTAAAAATTAGACTTATTCTTGGCATGATGGCATTGGGCCACCTAAAGGGGTGTAGTGGCGTAATCTCCACCATTTAAGTGTCCCTTGGTGGGTCCCATGATTTATACACAGTATAATTTTACATCGTACTATATTTTCCTTATACTGTTAGGGTAGAACCATAGAATGTTTACTTAGTTGTGTTATCTTACCAAATTGTTATGGAATGTTTGCTTATATTTTGTATATGTTCTTTTTTGTAGATTAAAATGTCTAAAAATGCTTTTTTTTATACTCAATAAAAACCAATTAACTAACGAGAATTATAGTGATGGGAAAAGAACCGGGATATTGTCCTAGCCTTTGAGAAACTAAAATTGTGCTAATGACACTGTGTCCTCCTGAACCTACTAGGGAATCCACTAATGAGTAAATCTAAGTGTATGATCACTGGAAAGATGCTAACGATTAGGCCCGGTGTTATGTTATGGCTAGTATAAATAACATACGGCAGGCTGAACAAAAAGATTATGAGATTACAAAGCAGATTTTGGATAATCTTGAAGACATGCTTGGAGGCCAAACCATAACAAAATAGAAAGGGGCACTTTGGAAATTTTTAAATTGCAAATAAAGATTGGGGATGTCTATGAAGGAGAATATGATGTTGATCATGGGCTACCTCGTTGAGGCTCAAGCTCATGGAGCTGATATCGACGTCGAGTCATAGATGGCTATGGTTTTTCAGGTGCTGTCAAAGGAGTTCATCCCATTTAGAGCTTCATATAACTTCAGCAAAAGACTGGATGTGACCTTAACGGAGTTGATGAAGTGGTTACAGGAGTTCAAAAATTTGATTAGGGAAACTCCTACGTGTGGCGAGGCTAACTTGACTATTGTGTCCGGCTCCAATCCTAACCCTGGGAATGGAAGGAAGTAGAAGGCTAAGAACAGGAAGTCTTCTATTCCTACAAGTGGCAAGAACATGAAGAAGAAAAATAAGAACTCAAAGAAGTTGAAGTACTTTTACTGTGGGAAGGTTGGGCACATCAAGAAGAATTGCAAGAACTTCTTTTCCTGAGGAGGTAAGTGTGATCTTCTGGTTATTGAAACTTTTTTAGTTAAGGAATCAAGTGACACTTGGGTCATAGATTCCAAATCAACTAATCATGTTTATGTTTCTCTATAGGAGTTCAAAGAAATGGAAAGTTTGTTACATGAAGACTTTACGCTTCGGATGAGCAATGGATCCTTGGTATTAGCTGAAGTAGTGGGAGATGTCCATTTTCACTTTGATAATTATAGGATTTTAGTTTTGTGAGATTGTTTTTAAGTTCCTAGACTTAAAAGGAATTTAATATCTATAGCTTGTTTATTTAAAGATTTTTTATTCAATTTTTTTTCATAATAAAGTGATAATTCATAAAAATACATCTTTTATCTGTGATGGATGGATGCGAAACAATCAATATTTTATCAAACCTAAGATGGACTTATTGCTTAACACTGAGGTTAATGAAATAATTCTAAAAGACTTAAAACATCTTACTCTAATAAGACCTATCTTTGGCATTTATGATTAGATCATATTAACTTGAATAGCATTCAAAGGTTGGTAAGGGATGGACCTTTAAGTCACTTAAAGGTGGAATCTATACCACAATATGAATCTTGTTTAGAGGGCAAAAATGACCAAAAGACCATTTGGGTCTAAAGGCAATAAGGTCGAAGGAGTTTTAGAACTTGTGCATAGTGATGTTTATGGTCTCATGAACATTCGAGCACGAGGAGGGTATGACTACTTCGTCACTTTTATTAATGACTACTTAAGGTATGGGTATATCTACCTAATGCATCACAAAAGCAAAACTTTTGATAAGTTTAGGGAGTTTTGGGCTAAAGTGGAAAGGCAATTAGGTAAAACCATAAAGGCACTTCGATCCTATCGAGGTGGTGAATACCTCTTCAATGAATTCTTTGAACATTTATTAGAGAATGGGATTTTATCCCATTTGATTGCACTGGGCACTCTGCAGCAGAATGGTGTAGCTGAAAGAAGGAATAGGACTTTGTTGGAAATGGTTAGGTTCATGATGAGTTATTCATAATTACCTTTATCCTTTTGGGGATATGCACAACAAACTACATGTTATCTTTTGAACAATGTGTCTTCAAAATTGGTTCCTAAAACTCCTCACGAGTTATGGACAAGGAAAAAGACATCCTTAAACTATATTTGCATATGGAGATGTCTGGCTCATGTCCTGTATAAGGAAGCGAATGAGTTGGAAGCACATTGAAAAGTTTGTGTATTTGTAGGATATCCAAAAGGGACTAAGGGGGGTTATTTCTATAATCCAAAGGAAAATAAAGTCATGGTTTCAACAAATGCAACGTTCCTTGAGGAAGGTTACATGAACGGCTTTAAGCCTCGAAGTAAAGAGGTACTTAGGAGTTGACGAGTGATTTGATCACTCCTGGGGTTCTAGTAGAAACCAATATAATCAATGTAGAAAAACCAACTGAACAACAACCTAAGGGGCTTTGGCATAGTGGGAGGATCAAGCGTCAACTCGAGAGATATATGTTCAATGATAAGGCCTTTTTGGCTGAATCGTATGAACATGATAGGGATCTTTAAACTTACAAAGAGGCTATGAAGGATGTTGATTCAAAACTCTGGATAGAAGCCATAAATACTGAGATAAAGTCTATGGAGACTAATCAGGTATGGGAACTTGTAGATCTTCCCAAAGGGGTAAAACCCATAGGGTGTAAGTGGATCTATAAGAGAAAGAGAGGAGTAGATAGAAAAGTCAAAACCTATAAGGCTAGACTGGTAGCTAAAGGATGCATTTAAAAGGAAAAAAATCGATTATCAAGAAACCTTTTCGCCTGTAGCCATGCTTAAGTCCATCTACATTCTCTTGACCATAGCTACTGCTTTCGATTATGAGATTTGACAGATGGATGTCAAGACGGCCTTTCTAAATGGCTACCTTGATGAGTCAATATATATGGCACAGTCAGACGGGTTCAAAGCTAAGGGTCAAGAGGGTAAGGTTTGTAAGCTGCTAAAGTCAATTTATAGACTTAGGCAGGCTTCCCATCCTTAGAACATAATATTTGATCAAGTGATCAAGACTTATGGGTTTGAGAAAAACTATGGACGAACCATGTGTTTACGAACACATAAAGGATGAGAACGTGGTTTTTGTACTGCTATATGTAGATGACATTCTTCTAATTAGCAATGATGTTGGGGTGTTGTCATCGATCAAATTATGGTTGACCAAGTAGTTTGACATGAAAGACTTGGGTGAAGCTAATTATATTCTCGATATCTAGATCTTTCGGGACAGGAAGAACAGAATGATAGCTTTATCCCAAGCGGGCTACATAGATAAAATTCTTGAAAAGTTTTCAATGTAAAATTTCAAGAAAGGTGGGCAGCCATCTAGGTCTAGAATTACTCTTTCTAAGAAAGAATTTCTAAAGTCTGATGAAGAAAGAGAATACATGAAGAAGGTGCCTTACGCTTCGACAGTAGGTAGGTAGTCTCATATATGCCATGCTTTACATACGACCAGATATTAGTTATGTAGACAGAATAGTAAGTCGATTTTAGTCGGATCCAAGACCAAACAATTGGGTTGCGGTCAAGTATATTTTTAAGTACCTGATAAGAACTCGAGGGTATATGCTTGTATATTTGGTGAGGATTTAACACCTCTATGATATACTAATTTAGATTTTCAAGCCTGTTCAGATTTGAGAAGATCGACTTTTGATTTTGTGTTTAATCTAGGTGGCGGTACCATTGTTTAGAGAAGCATCAAGTAAGATTACACTTTAGATTCAACAATGAAAGCTGAGTATGTGGCAGCTAGTGATGCTTCAAAAGAAGCAGTGTGGCTCTGCAAGTTTCTTAGGGATCTTGAGGTAGTTCCTGACATAAATAAGGCAGTATCGCTGTGTTGTGATAATACTACAGCGATACCTAATGCTAAAGAACCAAGATTTCACAAGAAGAGTAAGCATATTCATCGGATATATCATGTGATAAAAGACTTCATTAAGGGCGGGCATGTTGCTATATGCAAAATCGCATCTGAGGACAATTTAGCTGATTCATTCACGAAGACACTAATTGTGAGGGTTTTCGAGAGGTATGTGGAAGCTCTAGAGATGCATGATATATCATATTTACTCAGTTAGTGTAAGTGAGAGATCGTTAAACAAGTATGTCCTAAGGAGTAAAATATTACAATATGTTTTTGGAGACATTTTATCAACAAAGAATTTATTTATTATTCATATACAAATTATTGTCTTCTTTATGTTCATATATGTTGAATGTGTGTTAAGCAAACAAAAAGTCTGAGACTGTCAGTCTAAACTTTTAAGAATTAGGCATATAATGGACAGATTATGCGAAAGACATGATTCTAAAGGTGATGGTCTAAATTATAAGATCCGCAATCGACGGAATAAAGTTGATCGCTTTATTCATGCTAAGATTGTTATGTTGTCTATATCCCAAATGGGAGATGGTTTGTCTTGGCCATCGGTGTAACGCCCGCCTAAATTTATGTAACGAATTATGTTATGATAGATAATGACATTGAATGTTATATTATGATAAGTGTTATGATATATAATGTGATGGTGCTAACCATTTTCTTTTAAGTGTTATGACAGGTGATGCCCGCATGGAATTGATGTGCTCAAATGTTCATGTCATTAATGTTATATGTAATTATATTTTTATTGATAATTAAATGTTATGAATGATTTTTTTTT
>CAMOHE010048053.1:21010-67340 GCA_946598075.1 Artocarpus hirsutus
AAAAATGTAAGTAAAGATCCTGGGAATGCTTTTCCAAACTATGATTTCAAATGCATATTATTAATTACAATAGTTTGCTCCAATTAATGTTTTAAAGAATGAATGTAACGACATCTGTGACGTTCGGAAAGGGGGCGTTACAATCGGAGTTGGACTTTACGAATAAAAACATTGGTACATTGTTATAGGTGATGATGCATTGGATCGGGACATAAAGTGGAATTGATTTGGATTCATAATTCCATCTGTGCAAATCAATTCACTTTAGACAATCATATGTGTTGTATCTTAATCCTAAAATGACTAATGGGCCCGTTGTTTTGACTTATGTCTTTTGATGTACTAAATGGTGACATCTTGACTTTGTGACAGTGTGCATACTAGTATGTTGGAGACATGACTCTTAATAGCGTAGACCTGTTATTCATAGATATAGAATCCATAGCTTCATTGGTGGAGTCAATAATATTCTTTTATATACGTTATCTTGTAATTAGAAAACTGGAGTGCTTAAACATTTGGATGCATAGGTGTAACCGAATGGTATGCTGTCTTTGGATAGTAAGTTTTCTAATGGTGAGATAATGGAACGTAAGATACAAAATAACAAGAAGGTAAGATGAAATTTATCCTTAAGTTGATTATGAATATCCTATGGAGATACGACACATTATGATATATCATGGACACTTAGCTATTTAGAGCTTCGTAATTTTATATGGTTCAAGAGTGCAGCTCTAAGATTTTAGTGGAGTAGCATTAGAGTTGATAATTATAAAATATGTATCTAGGATATTGTATTTTATAATTGTCTGGAGCTTGAACTATATAAGTCGATCAGGTCCTGTTTGCTAGCTCATAATAAATCCTGTAACGATATGGCGTGCTTTTTCAATAAATTGGTTACTTATGTTAAATTATTAGATTAGCTAAAATTCGATAGGATCAGAAAATTCATGTCTGTTTATCGGTTAAATAAATTTTGTAAATTAATTCAAGTTAAACTTGTTGAATTATTAGGAATATTTATTTTTCTTGAGATTAACTAGATATGATTGTTTTAATCAGATAACTTTTCTATTGGGTTATTTGAATTAAAACTGAGACTCTATCCAAAGAATCTCGAGTGGGAAATGAAAGATTTTCAAGGATCAAGTTATCGCAAGTTCGACAGGTCAATAAGTTAGTTTGGTCTATTGATAGAGCAAGTTCGGCAGGCCGATCTCCAAGTTCGGCTTGTCGATCTAACGATTATTTGATCACATGTTTCAGACGTGATTTTATTAGATATTAATCCAGATTAGAATTTTTGATGCCGTATCTGATAATAACCAACCTAAGGGATGACCTTTATAAATAAGGAGTGTTTTTTCTGAGTTATTTAGATTAGTTGAGAAGTTAAGAGTGAGTACTCTTGTGTTAAATACTTTGAAACTCCCTGAGAGTTGTTGTTCATAATCACAAACCTTTGTTTTGGGTCTTCTCGGTTTGTTGGAAGGAGAGTGACCGGTGGAAGAGTTGTACAACTTGTGCCCACACATATTCCAATCGTGGATAGAGAATAACAAAGAAGACTAGTTGGTTGAGGCTCTTTTGGAAGGCCTTTTTCTTCATTGATTGCAGGAGCTCTTAGGCATAAAAAGGTTAGTAAAATCTATGATTAATTTATGTGTATAACATCTCCAACTTGTGTTTTATAAAATACTTTGATTTAAAATTTTTAACATTCTGTTGCGTACTCGTTTTCCAACAATTTATATTGGTGTTGTAAGAATATGCCATGCTTAGTTATGATTGTTTAGGTTAAACTATGGTTAGTGTATGTTTTAGTATGGTTGTAAAATACTGAAAATTTCTTGCACTTTTTAAGTTCATAAATGGACCCTTTAAAGGTCGATTTTGGTAACATCATCAAACACGAAATTTTTAGATTTTGATGTCCTGAACAAGTTTCGTGATTTCAATTCTAAGAAGAAGTTTTAGACTGCTTGAATAATTGTTGATATGCTTGTGCACTATGACACCAACGGCTCCCCAAACTTTTTTGCTTTTAATTCTAAAACTTGTAACTCTTTAGTTCATTCTCTGCTAGGATGTTTTAAGATTTTTGTTGTAGTCCTTTTGTTTCATTGATGAAATTGAAACAAAAACCCAAAAAAAAAAAAAAAAAGCTTCCATGTCATCGACTTGGAGCCTTTTATGCGTTTATCTCCATCTAACTAGAAGAACTCGAAAGTCACGGTGGCTCTCCATAAATTGTATTCGATTGGATAGTTGTTGGCCTTCTCAAATAAATATTCTTGCTAATCACCATTGTCCATCGGGCAATTGAAGAATCAAGTTTTTCTCAACTGTGCCCTCGTATACGCTAAAACAAAAATATCACTTCATCATTCATAGATTTAAAGCAAAGTTAATGTTGCAGGATTAAGTGGACAACATTACTGGAATATTGCTAACCGTTCTAGTGCTGCACCTTAAGATCAAAATTTAAGAGATGAATTTTCAAGAGTTAATTGATGAACTAAAGTCACTAGTCATTTGGCGGGTAGTAAGTTGCTTATTCTGCTCGATAAGCTTTTGAGTTCAACCGCAATAAGAATCCACTTTCCAACAGGTCCATATGCAACATTGTGATGCATTTGGTCGAAGTAATCTAAAGTTTTTGGGGAAAAAAAGTAATAATTACGAACAAAAGTGTCAATCCAACTGAAGCGAGAGCAACATCAAAAATCATGAAAGGTAAAATCATGAAAAATCATTTAAGTGTTATCTAGGTTTTGTGACGAATGAATCATGAAAGGTCGTAAATGATTCACACAAAAATCATAAACACCAATGGCAATGTATGGTGCAATCAGAATTACGCAGTATATGAATGTTGATCGTGTAGCTTTCTTAAACCTTTCTAAGTATGAGATGCCTTTGAAAGGGTGAAAAAATTTGGTTCATACGACAGTGTAATTGCTCTTTAATCTCAGAGCAACGAGACAGAATAAAACTATACTCGAGAGAACAATTCTGAAAGCCAAGCCAAGAGCATTCCACCAAAAAATTTAGGAGGAATATGAAACAGATGGAATCTTCGGTCAAGCCATTAATTAAGATTTGAATTTTAAAGCATCATTTCTGCATTTAGAACATTTGATATCACAAGAAAAAGCCCGAAAATTTGCCATAAAATACCTGTAGGAACAAGTCATTTACTACATAGATCTTCAATCATAACCCTTCATGAAGAAGCGGCAAGTTGAAAATTTCCAAAAAAGCTTTCATGGAAGATATTTGCTTCATACAGTTGTTGGCTACAAAAGAGAACAGCTCATGAACTTACAATATAACTAAATTTTTGCCAGTTGGGAATGCTACGGATATATGCTTTGTTTTTCCATTGATTATTGACCACCAACAACGGGTAAAAAAGTAAAGTAATTGCTTTCTGCTCAAGATGGAAGGATTGAGCTAAGGCTCCTGCCATGTTTGGATGGAAAAGACTTCCTGCTAGATGAATAAGACCTTTTCATTGAAATAGGCCCTTTCCGCAAGGAAGCGCTTCTCGTAAGTTTGTACAGGCTTAGATTTTGAGTCACCTGCTTCGACACAATCGCCAAATTAGAACTTTTCACGGGCAATGCCAACTGGGAATTCGAACTTCCTTGATCAGGAACCACATTAGCCACAGCACGATATATCGCCACGGCAGAAGATGCATCCATCGAAACTGATCTCCTCATTGGTTGTATGTCTTCACCAACCACTTCTCTCTTGTCAGCCAAATCACTCAAAGCTCGAGAATCGCAGCATCTCACAACAGAATTACACAAACCCTTTATTCTATCCTCACCATATCTTGCAAATTCAACTGGGATTTCACCGATATTAACTCTGACGCTAACTTCGCTACTCTCTCCGCCATCCATCTGAGGCCTTGACATTAGTCCATCATTCTCAGAACTATCCATCTGGGTATCCTCTCTCGAGCTCGAAACATCATTCAAACTAGGCACCGCCGCACTTGCCTGCGTAGTAGTCCCAATGGCAATATCTTGAACAATCGGTGCGCGACAAAGAGGGCAGTTTTTGTGAGACCTTAGCCAGGTATCTATACAACTAAGGTGAAAAGCATGGCTACACTTGGGCAAAAGCCTAACACTCTCACCTTCTTCAAACTCACTCAAGCAAACAGAGCACTCTGTTCCTTCAATCAAGCCCTCATCTTTCTTATACTGGCAGGCCGTGATGGACTCGATGACAGATTGTGGCAAACCAACGGTGTTGATGTACCATATGGGGTGATCAATAATAGGCCCGTGATCTTCATCGACAAAGTCTTGCTGGGTATCGAAAAGAATCGGCAAATTCCTCTCCCTGGTGGCATTACGCCTTGAAAAATACCTCTTCAGCATAATAAGAGCAGCACAAATAAGAAGAACAACACTGACCACACAACCCGTAATAAGAATACTTTTCCGAACATGGGAAAGTGGGCCATCAATGGGATCATCACAAGATTTACAAAGTTTGCAATGTTTATCGCAATCATCACCGTCTTTTTTAAGCAAGTTTCTGTGATAAAGCTCCATTGTTGTTGATGATCAGATGAGGAGGTTCAAGAGAAGAAGATAGAAAGTTCATACCTTTGAACAATTAGATTCTTAGATTCTCAGGACTAAGTCTCCTCCACATGCTGTCTCCGGATTTTGATGGAAAGGTGTGGAAGTTGTCATGAGAAATGAATTGGGTGTTGATGGAGAAAATTGGTATGAGCTTGTTTTTCCACAAAACTTTGTGTCGTTTTCAACGGAGCGTCCCCTTCGGTGCAAGACTTGGGCATTCACTGGATAGTTTCGTTATACTTTTGGGAAGTCAATGGTCTTAAATGACTCATTTCCGCGTTAACTTTATTGCAGGATCCGAGGAAGATAATCCGCTCCATCTTCCCTATGAAGAAATAATAAATAAATAAATAAATAAGAAATTTTTTTTTTCATCCTTCTATTTATATGTAGTGTATATTTAGTATAGTATCTCTGTTCAATTATTAGCATATTATAATGGGATGAGTTTAAATAAGATTGTTTAATAAGTAAATAAATAGAGAGGGAGAGAAATTAACGATAGTGATTTTTTAGTTGTAGAACTGTATAAATAGAAATAATATAAAACGATGTTTGGCAAACATGATTAGAACCAACTTTTCAGTTTAAAACACTATAGCATATAAGAGTTTTACAATTTAATAACTTTTTGTTTTTTTTATAGCATGTAAGAACTTTACATTATTTAATAATCAAAATGTTGGTTTTAACCATACTTTCCAAACATCTTATAAATCGCACATATTGTGTGAAAATGCATTATGCAATGGTATGTGTTTGAAACATGTGTTAGTATTTCTATACAACACCCATACGTCATATTGATTTTTATATAAGGCTTAGTCCCACAATTGGGTCTCAGAGTTTATTCTTAGTCCTATTTTGGTCTCAAACGTTTAAAAATTATTTTAAGCCAAAATCTATTACTTTATTTCAGTTTCTGTCCTTTACTAATTAGGTGTTAAATATTTAACAAAAAAACTTTAAAATGTGCTATATTAGTTCATAACCTATCACTTTGTTTTACTTTCAGTCTTTCCATTTAGTTAAGAGTTAGTAAGAAAGAAAGTAAGCAATTATGATGCATGGAATAATAAATTGGGTGGGTCTATTTGTTGGTTTTCGAAAATGATTTTGAAGAAAATAGCATAAACGTAGTTACGGTGCAGAATGTAAAAAAATTTTCTCAAAACTTTTGTAAAACATGCTGTAAATTATATTAATTTAACACTAAATATATATATATATATAAAACTTTTGCTTACTAGATGGAGAGAATAGAAAGAAATCTTCAAACCGGAAAGGACATTATCAAAGGGAATCCACTTTATTCTCGCCTAGTCTTTGGCACCAGATGGACAAACTGGCAGACGTAAACGGAATTAAAGGTTTCTAAAGATCATTTTCTTACATTAGTCACCCGTTAATCTTAAGGTATGAGCAAAATAGGTTTTAGAATGAAGAACACTACTTCCTTCTTTCTTTCTCTACACGCCCAAAGGAGTTTTTAACAAAGTTCTCTCAATCTTTCCATAACTCACAATTATGAATAGAATGAATGGAGGAGGTCTTTATTTATAGAGAATGGGGACCTAATTAATTCTGAAATCTTCTTTTATTTTAATTTCACATATTTAATTAAACTAAAAGAAATAAGTTTCCTATTCCAATACTGTATGTGGCGCCACAAATAGAGAGATTCTCTGTCCTTGTTTCAACAACCTTCTAACAATGAAGGAAAGAATACTACTTGCTACCCAACCTGATTTCTTTTCAAATTTAACTTTTTTATGTTTGAAGTAAATAACACTCATTCAAAAATAGTAATTCTAAATATGGAAACTTAATGAACAAGATTTGGAGTGAACACGGGACCCTCTCCAATGCATGTGTGCGCCACACACAATGGGACCGCCCACTGTGTGTCTTCCAAAATTAATCATTATTTATTTTTAAATAATCTATTATTTAATTATTATAAATTAATTATAAATATTATATTTTGAGTGATTTTTGATTTAGAAATCCATAATTTAAAATTAATTAATTAAATCCATAGTTCTACTTGTCCAAACAGTGTTTACAAGGATAGTAGGGGGCCTTATAGACCTATAATTTTAAGCTCCAATAAAACTAATATATTAATTAAAGCTTTTAAATAATATATTACTCTTTTATTAATATCAATGTAGCTCTACTAGATACTTGGAATTGCAATTTAAAATTATAGATACATAATTTCTTACAGTCGTTCATTTGGTACAGTCATTGCATATAAATTGATCATTTATAAATAATTCATTATTAGAAGCAGGTGAACTTTGTTAACCTCTCTGCTCTATAATTACTGCTTTATTCTTGAGTATTTTTGATTCTCTAATGAAAAATAAGTTCATGAACTTAATCACAAATTAAGCGTTTTTTTATTTAAGACCTGAATTAATACTCAAGAGAGTTATTTATCTGTTTCTCCTTAGTGAAGGAATGGATTTCATATTGTAATATTAACATTCTTGGCTGCTTGCTACACTATGCCTCTAAAACATAAGGGATAAGATTAGATACTTGAATCTGTGTTGAGTAAACCAAAAGACATAATTCTAGAAATAAAAGTCTGTTAATAACTTATGATTAAGATTATCTTATATATGACTATCGATTAATAGGTTAATGTGATTAAAACTTGCTATATTTAATAGAAATTATTAGTTGTTCATATCTCATCATGTCCCTGTTTCTACATAATCTCATTATGCACAATACACTCATTTAATGATACACTACCTTAGTAGTTTGGATAAAATCGTTCCATTCTTAATAGAAATGATCTACACCAGTAATGCTCAGTTAAAGATTTCATACTTTAATTAAACAACTAATTACAGTAAATAATGATATGTTATTGATCATTTTAATTACTATCCTTTTGCATATAACACTTATATATAATATTTAAGGTCACATAAATAATTATGAAATTTAAATAATATTTATAAAGCATTCAAAATACATACATATAAATATAATTAAGATTTATTTATTTATTTATAAATATGTCATTTGCAAACCATCATATTCTTTAAGAGCATTTGTCCTGATACTATTGCCACCTATATTCTACTTTTTTCACACATTTTCTTAATCACCCATTAATTAAATTTTAAATTTTGATTATTGTTGGTTACACCCCTCTTAAAACTCTAAAAATGTCCTTAATATTAAATTGTATTGTTTTTTTCTTGTTGCACCCACCCACAGACTAAATTCATAGAGAGTATTTGGGAACCAAGTTTCAACACTAAAATTCCTTCTATAGTGTAAAGAAAAAAAATATGCTACAGTATTAAACTCTCACATGCTTTTACAATGTAAAGCATAAGTATGCTGCAATGTAAAGCTCTCCATTGTTACAGTATTTAAGTTCTAACTTCAAATTATAACTTAGTTCCCAAATACTTTCAAATTTTTACATCTGTGTTATATTTTTAGCCATATTTGTGCTCTTGTGAATAATTTTTTTAACAATTAATGTCAAATAATTTTTTTCCCAATTTTTGTGCTCTCCATATTTAGATTTTTTATTGATAGTTATATTTGTTCACTCATATAAAAAATTCTAGTGTGTTTAGGAATTTTGATTTAAACCAAAGGTTTGGTTAAAATACAGTAACGTGTGAGAACTTTATATTGTAACTTAGCATTATATTGTAGCATGTGAGAGCTTTGTATTGTTCCAACCAATAATTTCAAACACATTATTCATTATGTTTGAGAATTCGTCATCCTAGATCTATTTTGTTTGCATTTTAAATCTTTTTTTTTCCTATTTGAAGTCACATTTTCTGGATTGTTGGTCAACATGATTCCATTTTTTTTTTAATTTTTTTAATTTTTTAATTTTTATTTTTTTGTGGTTCCAATGATAAGTTTGGAGTTGGCAGACTCTGCAGGTCAATGACGAACACAAGTTGAAGACCATTTGGGCCAAACATGAAGATCTTGAAGGACACAGCCTTGCACAAGCACTAATGAGAGAAGAGGAAGACTATTAATGATGATTTGTTGGCCATGATCACTTTGGGTTTTGAATTATCTAGAGATTGAACTGAGAATAGCTATGACAAGAGACCTGGTAGCAAGGAAAACGAGAAGGTGACTGTTGTTGATATATAGATCTGGACTTGATGGCAGGAATAATCATGTATAAAGTATATAGACTTACATTGGTATTTTGTAAGCTTCTTTTGGTACACTTTCCTCGTTGGTTTAAAAATAACCAATGAGGAAAGCTTTCGATGTCGGTTTGAAGCTAACGTTCAAAACTACGACATCGTTGCTTAATTGATGTTGAATCCTGGGACTTACAACATCCCTAGAATAGATGTCTTTTTACCAACATTGTAGCCTTTTAACGTTGGTTTTGAACTGACATTAAAGGCCTATTGTGTTGTAGTGATCCAATCAAAGATAGTCATAATCTAATCATGAAGTTGGTTTGATATAAATTCACGTTTTATTTTACAAACTTAGAAAAATCATAACTTGAGATACAAAAATTTGTTTCAAATAATTTAAAACCTACATGAAGCTTATTATGTCTACATTTATGTAGAAATAATGATTCAAGTTAAAAAAAATTGTCTTACTGTTTCTCGAAACCATTCTAACAATTGTTGAAACAATTCCTGTTAGATATTTTATCAAACACCTAAATTGCAAAGGTTGTATCACTAGTATTTACAGCTCCTTTAAAACCTAGAAGCAATAAACTTGAAAAGTATAATTTTACAAATTTAATCCTAATAAATTAATTTTAAATCTAATAAGTTAACCAAACAACTAATTCAAGGACAAGAACACAATCACTAAAAATAAGAACTACACCTTCAATAAGGTGAACTAAGAGAATTCAACCCTTTATCCTAAAGAAAAATAAAAGGAGAAACTCCTCACATTATGACCATCAATTGCACAATACCCATTAACAAAATTTTGTCATGTAAAACCATCACAACAACCCATTACAAATTCATCACCTAAAAGCCAATAATAGACAATTCCTTATGGAAATTCCAACAACCAACTCAAGTTAAAAACTAAAAAAATTAGGACTTTTGAGAGTCTAATAAAATCATGAAGATAAAGAGAATATTCATCAAATTTCAAAACTCAAAACATTGAAAGAAATGCCAACTAAAAAAAGCAGATTTTCATAAGCAAAGACATGTAAGAGCCCTAGCTCTAGATTAAATTGGGTTGAAATTTCCATTGCTGGGATATGATTTAGTCAGGCCCAAATCATGAAGCAAAGGACAAATATGGGGATCAAAGTTACAATAAGAAGAACCGAGCCCAATAAAAGTAATCGATTCCAGCCAGAATTGTTACTATTGGGTTAGCCAATCCTTTGTTCGATCAATTGGTGGCGTCCATTGGTTTGGTAGCTTTGATTCGATTGAAGTTTCTACTCAGCTCACTTGGGATAGATTCACGTATGGTCTACCATGATAGATTTGCTAAGTGTTGGTTTGTTGGGATGGACAAATAGATTTAAGTTTGGCAGTTACGAGAAGATAACCAATAAAGCACGAAGAAGAACATAGGGTCTAAGACGTGCCCAATCAGAGGCTGATACATGTCCTAGTACTTTGAGCATTACTAGATCCACTCCTTCTACCAGTTTAGGCCCACGACTTCATGAGCTGCTTCTATAAATAGAAGCATTTGAAAACATTCAAGGGAAATGAATTCCCTTATATGAAAACTCTACAGAAATATTTTCAAAAGTATTCTCTTCTATTTTTACACTCAAATTCAAATCCTGTAATTATTCTCAGCATTATAGTGAAAAAACTATAGCGGACATAGCTCTTTTTACAGAGTGAACTACTCTAAAATCTGGTGTTTGGTATCATTATTTTACTGTATTATTTCTTTTTAATTTTGTTAATCTAATTTTATAATAACTGGTTTTCTAATCATGTTATTGAAGCTTGCATGGAACCTAATAATAATGATTTAAGGGCCCAATAATCCAGAATTTGATCATAAATAGCATTCTATCTATTTTTAACTTAAATATAAATCTAATGTCTATAGTTTAGCACCCATCATAAGACCTTTAGATCACCAACTCAATGAATCCTAGCAACTTCAACTAGCGACAGCAATGGCTGACAGCAACAACGATCAGGATGTTCGCCATGAACAGGATGAGGAAACACAGATTGCTTCACAAGTGACGAATGGCTTGAGGTCATCGTTATGGAGGTGGAGTCGCTAAACAAATTATTCCAGGAGTAAGCAACCCACTCTCAAGAGTGAGACAGATGACTCGAACAACTCAACAATAAGAACAACTCACTCAAAAGCCAAGTTAGCTATCAGAGCTCCCAGTTTTCAATATACTCATACTATTATCCATACGCGGGATACTCGGCCACTCCGATGATGCAATGGTAGTACCAAACAACAATTTATGTTGTCTTATTGGCAAGGTATAACCCTTGTACATGACGCTTACACCAGCATAAGTGACTATGATTACATTGAATCTTGCAACTTCATATATCCCAATGACTATAGTGGCAACAACAACTCCTCTAACAGATGTTGGGAGGCTAGAGATAGGGGTCTTAGGTTTGCCTAATAGAAGAATCTAGTAGACGATTTAACAGCCTACCACTACTCTTGTCTTAGCATTTTTGACAGCTGAGTCCATCTGGTAGATGATGCAAGACATGCCCAAGCAAAATACAAAGCTTATTAAAGAGAAGATCGACCAGAAAGTAATGACGGCCATAAGTAAGACTCCGACCTTGGATGATATTTTGAAGAACATCCACGTGACACCATTTGCTAGGAGAATCACCTCTGTCGTTCCATTAAAATACGATAACCTAGTCTTTACTTGGTTCGATAGAACCATTGATCCAAGAACCACCTGCTTTAGTACAAGAACATGGGAGTGCCATGAAAATTTCGAATAGTATATTGGATGAGATGATGTGCAAATTGTTTGCATAAAGTTTGAAGGGCTAGAATTGAAAAGGTTCAATGACTTACTAGTAAATTCGATCGATAGCTTTGAGGAATTGGCTGATTCGTTCAACAAAGAATAGCGGTTCATGTCAAGAAAGGTAACACCACCAAAGATCTTTGGTCAATTGTTTAGAGCCTAAGTGAATCTCTTCGTGCTTTTGTTAAGAGGTTCATAAAGGCTATTTTAGAGATCTTAGAATTAGAGGATGATACCAATAGAGAAGGATTGAAGAAGAGCCATTTGCACAAGTACCATTTAAGGACAACATTTGCTCTGATTATCCATAGACAATCTAGGAGGTACTCAACCGAGCGAAGGGATGAATTAACTTAGAAGGGGAAAATGAGCAATTTGAACAAGATCTTGCTAGGACTAGATGACAAGTCAGATTGGAGAAATTGCCAAAGGCCAGACCTGAGAGGAGAGAGCTAACTAGAACTCCACCAATAAAGGAGTGGAAAAGGAAAAATAAATAGAAGATGCAAAGGGGAAGCAAAAGGCCATTGTCTCCACTAAGGTATGTACGCAACATCTCTCTAACTGATCTGATCCCTTAACTTAAAGGGAAAGATTATGTATGATGGCCAAAAAAGATGGCACCAAACCAATTTCAAGACAAGTCAAAGTATTGTAGGTTTCACCAAGACGTGGGACACCTAACTATAGATTGCAAAGCTCTAAAGAACAAAGATAGTAGAATTGCTAAAGAAGGGATACCTTAGGGAGTATTTATTAGAGAATGGTATCGAACATACAAATTTGATTGCGAAAGGGGCAGTCAAAAGAATGAACGACCTCAAAACAAGACACCATCACCACCATTAGTCAAGAAAGTTATTGGAGCCATTTGTGGGGGCTAGATATATAATAGAGATACCACAAACCAGAATAGGGCTCACTAGAGAAGGGTGAGCCAACCTTTTACCAGTATAGAAAAGATGAAGATTTTATAGAGTAATCAATCGCATTTCATATTCCATAAACAAAAAAAGGGCATGATAGGATGCATGATGACGCCCTTGTGATAAAGCTTAATGTTGCGAACTTTGAAATAGGCAGGATCATGGTCGATAATGGTAGCTCTGTAGACATACTTTTTTTTATTAATGTTATGTGAAATGGAGATCAACGAGAAAGATATAGAAAAGGCGGAGACTATGCTCATCGGGTTCAACAACGAAGCAACTATGTCAATTGGTAGAATCAAGTTGTCAATTTACGCTGCTAGAGAAAACAAGATGAAAAATTTTCTCATCATGGACTGTTCGTTTGGCAACAATATGATCCTCGAAAGGCCATGGATCCCTCCATAATGGCATAGCTTCCATGTACCACCAGCAGATTTGCTTCCTAATGAAGCAAAGAATCAGGGAATTCAAAGGAAGCCAGGGTGCTGCAAGAAGCTATTATCTTGCAGCAACAAAATAGAAAGTGAAGGCAACATTATAGTAATTACAAACGGGCCCCTCGAGTGGGTCGAGCAAACAAGAGAGGGGGAACTAGTGCTTGAATAATTGAATGAAGTATAGATTGACCTTGAGAATAAAAAGAGAACCGTCAACATTGGTTTGCAACTCGACCTAGTGGTAGAAATGCTATTATTGAATTTCTAAAAGCTAAAAAGGATTGTTTTACATGGTCCTACACAGAAATGCTAGGAATCGACTGAGCATCTTAACCCACTAATTGAATATTGATCTGAATCATCGACTAGAAAGATAGAAGCAACGAAGACTTAGGATCAAGTAGAATCAAATTGTAAAGGAAGAAGTCAGGTGCTTATTGGAAGTAGGCTATATACAATAGTTCAATATCCAAATTAGCTCGTTAACATGGTGAATGTGCTTAAGAAGAATGGTAAATGGATAATGTTCATAGACTTCACAGATTTAAACAAAGTATGTCCTAAGGATAGCTACCTGCTGCTACATATCGATGGCCTCTTCAATGCCATGGCTAGCCATAAAGACTTGAGTTTCCTTGATGCCTTTTTGGGTTACAACTAGATCTTGCTCTATCTAGAAGATTAGAAGAAGACAACGTTCATCATAGAGCAAGGTATTTTTGTTGGAAAAATAGTACGCAGCGAAAATTTTAAAATTTATAATTAGAGTATTTTTCAAAACACAAGTTTTACGCACTATATGAATAAATAAACTAGATCTTACTAACCTTTGTATGCCGAAGAACTCCCTATAATTTGTGAAGAGAAATAATGTTTTAGAATAGCCTCAACCAATTGGTCTTCTTTACTATTCTCTATCCATGATTAGGGTGTGTATGGGCGCACATCATATAGCTCTTCCACCGGTGACTCTCCTTCCAGCCAATTGAGAAAGCCCAAAGTAGAAGTTTATGATTGTGAACAAAAGCTCTCAGGGAGTTTCAGAGTATCTAATAGCAAAGTACTTACTCTTAATTTCTCAATTGATCTAATAACTCATGGGTCTTACTCCCTATTTATAAAGGTCGTCCCCTGGTTGATCCTTATCAGATAAGGCCTTAAAAATTTAAATTTGGATCTATATCTGATAAAATCGCATGAAAATGCATGATTAGATTATTGCTCGGTCGATAGGCTGAACTGGCAGAGCAGCCTGCCGAACTTTCTCCATCGATAGGCCGAACTTAAAGATCAGCTTACCGAACTTGCAATCAATGATCCTTGCAAATCTTTATTTCCCACCCGAGATTCTTGGGATAGTGCCTCAGTTTTAATTCAAATAACCTAATAGAAAAATTATCTGATTAACATCATATCTAGATAATCTCTAAGAAAATAAGTATTTTTGATAATTCAGCAAGTTTATCTTGAATTAATTGACACAAAATTAATTCAACTGATAAACAAACATGAATTATCTAATCCTATTGAATTTCAACCAATTTGATAATTTGACATAAGTCATCAATTTATTAGAAAAGCATGCCATATCGTTACAAGATTTATTATGAGCAAGCAAAGGGGACCTGATGGACCTATATAGTTCAAGCTCTTGATAATTATGAAACCCAATATCCCAGATATACATTTCATAATTATCCAATTTAATGCTACTCTACTAAAAGCTTAGAGATGCACTATCGAACTATATAGAATTACGAAGCTCGAATAGCTAAGTCTCCATGACATATCATAATATATCGTATCCCTATAAGATTATCCATAATCGGCTTAAGGATAAATTCTATCTTACATTCTCGATTATTTTTATCTTACGTTCTATTATCTCACTATTGGAAAACTTACCGTCCAAAGACGGTATATCATTCGGTTACACTTATGTATCAAAATGGTTGAGCACTATAGTTTTTCAATTATAGGATAATACATATAAGATGATACAACGACTCCTAAAGAGGAGCACTATGGATTTCAAATTTATGAATAACAAGTCTACGTTATCAACAGTCTGTCTCCAACGTATCGGCATGTGTACCAACATAAAAATATGGATGTCATTCTTTAGTACATCAAATGACATAAGTTAAGATAGTGGACCCACTATTCATCTCAAGATTAAAATAAAATACATATGATTGCCTAAAGTGAATCAATTTTTCAAGATAGATTATTAATCTAAATCAATTTCACTCTACGTCCTGATGCAATACATTGTCACTTATGACAATGCACCAATGTTTCTATTCGTGGAGTTCACCTCCGATGGCCAAGACAAACCATCTCCTATTAGGGATATAGACAATATAACAATCTTTGCATGAATAAAGCACCCAACTTTATTCGCTCGATTACGGATCTTATACTTTAGACTGTCACCTTTAGAATCATATCTTCAGCATAATCTGTCCAACATATGCTTGATTCTAAAAGGTTTAGACCGACAATCTTAGACTTTTGTTTGCTTAACATACATTCAACAAATATAAACGTAAAGAGGACAAGATTTGGTATATGAATAATAAATTAATTCTTTATTGATTAAAATGTCTCCAAAAGCATCATACATTTTTACTCTTTAGGGAATACATGTTTAACAATTTTCTGCTTCAAGGTTATGCTATTTGGGCTGAAGAATGCTGGTGCCATCTATCAAAGACTTGTTAACATGATGTTCAAGGAACAAATTGGTAAGAACATGGAAGTGTACATTGATAATATGTTGGTGAAATCTCTACGTCCTCAGTTTCATGTTCAAGATTTACAAGACTACTTTGATCTGTTGAGAAAGTATAATATGAAGTTGAATCTGGAAAATGCACCTTTAGAGTGGTGAATAGAATGTTCCTTGGTTATTTGGTAATGAAGCAAGGCATCGAAATGAATCCGGATTACATTAAGGCTTTCTAGCTCATGCCATCTTCACAAAGCAAGCATGACATCCAAAAGGTAATGGGTCTAGTAGCCGTGCTTAACAAGTTCATCACTCGCTACTTAGAAAAGTACCTCTTATTCGTTTAGCTTTTAAAGAAAAATACCAAGTTTGAATAGAGGGATCAATGCGAAAGGCCTTCTAGGATTTGAAGAGGTACCTTTCCACTCTACTGATCTTGTCGAAGCCAAAAAAATGGAGAAATCCTGTTCCTTTATTTTGTAGTATTAGAAATGGCAGTTAGCTCAACACTCGTCAAAAAAGAGGACTCAGCTTAAAAGCCAGTGTTTTTTTGTAAGCCACACATTACTTGATGTCAAGACAAGATATGAGTTAATAAAGAAGCTCGTTCTTGCACTCATCATCTCTGCTCGCAAGCTACGACTTTACTTCCAAGGTTATACCATTATTATGCTATTTTTATACCTGATGCGACCCATCTTATATAGGCTAGATGTTTTAGGAAGGTTAACAAAGTAGGCCGTTAGACTCACCAAATTTGACATTGAGTATAGGTAGAGAACATCGTTAAAAGCTTAAGCGTTAGCAGATTTTTATGAAAAATTTACATATAATCCCAAAGAAGATGAGCCAAAGGTGTGGACGATGCAGGTGGATGATCCAGTAATAAGAAGAGCTTAAAAGTTGAAAGAGTTTTGCTATAGTCACCAACTGACAAAGAGATCGAGCAAAGTTTTCGATTAGGCTTCAAGGTGATGAGCAACGAAGCAGGATATGAAGCCATGATCGCCAGATTAAAACTAGCCAAGACATTGGGGGCTGTCGAGCTCATTGTTGATAGTGATTCGACTCTAGTTGTTAACTAGACCACCGGTGAATACAAAGCTTGAGACGAGAAAATGGTGTCGTATTTGTCACTTGTTAACAACTCAAGTCCTTATTCGACAGTTTTAAGGTGAAACACGTTCCATGCAAATTGAATACCAAAGTTGAAGCATTTGCCAACCTCGGCTCATTACTTGAAGTCAGAGAGAAGAGATTCATTAAGCACCCTAGTATAAAAGAGCTCAAAAAAGCACAATTCGTGGACCCACGAGTCGACTGGAGAACATTGATCGAGATGTACATTAATGAGGGGTGGTTAATATATGACAAGCAGATCACATGAAAAATTAAGGTCCAGGTTGCCATATACTGTTTGATAAATGGAACACTATAAATGATCAATTACCGGGCCATTTCTTTGATGCCTTGGAAAAGATGAAGTGGAACAAGTCATCAGGAAAGTTCATGAAGGGGTCATGTGGTAATCACTTGAGGGGTAGTTGTTGTGCAACAAAATCAAGAGGCAAGGTTATTACTGGCCTACAATGAAGAGTGACTCTAAGCACTTTGCAAGGAAATTCAACAGTTGTCAAAGGCATGCTTTGATGATCCACTAGCCTATAGAAGCATTCTCTTCAATGAGCTTGCCCTACTCATTAAAAATACTCCATGGATATGGTCAGACCACTTCCACCAGCTTTGAATTAGATGATGTACTTGTTAGTTCTGATTGACTACTTTCCTAAATAGGTTAAGGCTGAGGCTTTTGCATATGTTAAAGAGAAGGATGTTGAGCAATTCATCCAGCAAAATATTATTTGTTGGTTTGGAGTACCTAGTGAAATCATTATAGATAATGGTTCCTAGTTTATCTTGAGCTTATTCGAGAAATTTTGCCAAGACTGTGAGATCATTCTAAGATTTTAACTCCTAGATATCCATAGGGGAATAGGCAAGCTGAGGCCACCAACAAGACACTTGTCAAAAACTTGAAGAAAAAAATGGAGTCGAGGAGAAGTCGTTTGGTTAAGGAGCTTCTGATGGTCCTACGGCCATATCAAATAACTCAAAGAAGAGCAACTAGTGGGTCTTTTTTCTCCTTTGTTTATGGTACAGAAGCTGCTATTCTAGCTAAGGTGGTTGCATATGATCTTTTTATCAATTTCTCCCTCTTGAATGAGCCCATAAACGACGAAACGCTCAAGACGTACTTGACTTGATTGATGAGAAAAAGGAAAACAAGTTCTATCACCTTGGTTGATATTAAGCAGAAGCAGCAAGATATACAACTCTAGAGTCAAAACTAGAAGATTCTTTGAGAGGAAGCTCGTTTTGTGGAGGATGTTCCAAAACATGAGGCAGGCGAATGCTAGGAAACTTGCAGCAAACTAGGAAGGCCCCTACAGGTTCAGACGAGTAGTTCGAGATGGCGTTTATACGCTCGAGAAGCTCAATGGTTTGTTAATCAACAAGAGATGGAATATGCACCATTTAAAGAAATAATAAATGTAATTTTCTTTTGTTTCTTTCATTCTTTAAGACTAAACAATTTATTGTTGTTTCCAGGAATACAATTTTGCTCGTTCAATTTGTTGCGTGGTAGGTTATCTTTCAATGTAATTCCTGAGCATCAATTGAAAGAGTTTAATAGCAATGGTTGTAATGGTGTTTAGGCTTGTACAAGTGAACTATATAGAGCTTGATCCTTATCCATGGTTATATAGGCAGCTTGTGTCTTATAAACAAGTGCAACTGCTTTTTTAAGAAAACAAGTATTTTGCTCCATCTGCTACTACTAAAACTATGGGCCAATCCAACCCCATGATCTCATTCACCAGCGCTAGATTCAATACACTCATTCGATGTTCAATTTGATTTGCCATCTTTATGGCTTAATCATTTTACCCATTGGGTTCGATTTGCTTGTACAATACTTAGTTTATACACAATCTTCATGGCTTAATTATTTTACCTATTGGGTTTGGTTTGCTCACCCAATGCTTGGTTTATATGCCATCTTCATGGCTTAATCATTTTACCCATTTGGTTCAATTTGCTCACCTAATTTTTGGTTTATATGCCATCTTCATGGCTTAATCATTTCATCTATTGGGTTCGATTCACTCGCCTAATGTCTTATTTTTACAAAGCCATTTTCATGGCTTTGTCACTAACCTTTGAAAGCTTAAAATGTAGGGTTTGATCAATTCATCCATAAGTCTTTTTTGCTATTGGTCTACTGGTTTGATTTGTTCGTCTATTAAGTCTATGGTAGTTCTAATTGCTCAATTCAATATGATTATTACTGAGTTCTACAAGAATTGGTTATTTCACTATTTGAGCAGTTATTCACAAATTCAAAGTTTAGCTTTTATTGCAAAGGATGAATAAAACAACCTTTAAAGAATTAAAACAGCAAATATTTGCTTGGACAGAACTAAAAAACTTTGTAATATTATAGAAGACTTCTTCAAAAGTTACAAACATTTGTTTAAAAAAGAGTACATTTAAAAAAAAATGGAGTAAATTCATTTTTCTAGATTGGTGGAGCTCACGTCAACCGACGTAGTAGAGGCTGATGTTCCTTTCTCTGCTTGATTCGCCTTTTTGGAATTTGTGCCATTAGCATCTATCTTGGTGGGAGCTGCGTCGTTAGCATTTTAATTAGTTTTCTCTTTCGTCTTATCGTCAGAATCATCGAGGGCAAGAGCTTTTCTAAGTGTGGCTATCTTAGCCTCGATGTCAATTCCCTTGAATCGGTCCTCTTTGCACTTATCATAAAGCTTAAGTGGAGCTTTAATGGCTGCGGTTCTGTGGATCTTGATAACCTGCTCAGACTTCTTCCTTAATTTTATTTGTTTCGATCTATCTCTAGATTTTCTCTTTAAGAAGACAAATCGAGCTACCCAATTTAGGGATTTTTGGTTCCCTTTGTTTAACAAATCAGACAGCTAATGGACATCCTATTTGGCCTTCTCCAGGGCTTCCTCTGCGTTCTTTTCCTCTAGAAAAGCCATTGAAAGCTTCGAATCTTGCTCGGCCATTAGACTTCTTATCCATTCGACTTTTGATGCTGCCTTTGCTCCAAGTGAGTTTAGTACTTGACAATCTCACAGCATTTGGTCAAAACTAGTTAGCAAAAACTTGTTCAACCAATTCATAAAGCATAGAAATTTACAAATGGAGGCAAGTTGTATCTGAAGAAACAGTATGGCCGCTTCATTGTGGAGAGATGTGACACTTCGACTCGCAAGGTTTACTGCGTCAACAGGAAAGTTGATACTTTTTCCAACTCTTGAAGCAATATCAAAATCCATCATGATGCTGGTCTTGATATCAACATCAAGGGTGATAGGGAGAATTGCTTCTTTTATTTCCTTTTTAGCTTCACTAAGGGCTATGGTTTTACTCTTCTTTGACTTCTTCTTCGGTGGAGACTGGAACCTGAACTCGGGCTCCGAATAAAGGGGCTTGGAGATATCGATTTCCTTTTGTCGTGCAAGGCTGTTTGTTAGCTCTTGGGTTGCTGTCCTTGCTTTGGTCATTTTCCTCTTCTTATCTTTGGTGGCTTTCTTCTTTGTCAACCGTTGAGTGACAAACTCTTCAGCGGATGGGAGGTCGACAATCTTCTTGCTTGAAAGTGCGAGCCCTGCGGGTAATGCATCCTCATTAGAAAACAAGGTGATATAATTCGATAGACTCTACGGCCACTGAAGTACACTGTGGATAATTAAAGACCAAGTGACTTTTTTATCATTTGGGAATACCAGTTGGAATTTCTTGGATGAGCCTCTAAATTGACGAAGCCCCTAGTCGATTGGGTCGAGAATTGTTAGACCACGTCTTGTGCTCAATGGAAGTAATTTTTTAAAACCTCTCTTTGAAAATTTCACCACCTGGTGGAGGATGGTTTAAGTCATAATCTAATAAAAACAAAGAAAGTTCTGTAAGGATTAGTGGGGATAATTGCACTAAGGAAACACAAATATTCGACTCACTGATATAACCAAACTTTAATGGAAATTAATCCGAGACGAAGTCTTTATTTATTGACATAAAGAAATACTTCTTCTCTGATTGCATATCCACGTTTATGAAGTTGCCAATGATCTGCTTCATTTGTCAATAAATGAAGTAAAACCGAACCATATTTTCGTTGTTCTTCTTCATGTAGTAGCAATTCGAAAAATTTGTGATGGAGAAGTTAGTGTCCACTTCTTCTTTGAGTAATATTAAAGCCAATAGAAACAGTAATCTGTTCAGCATAAGCTGGGTAAAATAGATTTGGAAGTAAACAAGAACTTTGAGCACGAAATCAAGTATTGGGATTCTTAAGCCAAGCTCGAGAACTTCGTGTATACACAAATCCAACGGTCATTTTGTGTATCAACTAGTTTGTTATGGTAGGGGAGTCTTATCTCCACCGATGGAGGAATCCTATATCTAACCTAAATTGCCATGAAGTCATCACCCATTAGGACCGATGGAAGGTTTTTTACTAAGAAATAGGCTCTTTTCGTCATAGAAATGTAGTTATGAGGCAGCTCAATATGCTCGTTTTGACCTAAAGTTGTGGTTGGTCTATTTCGATCAATGATGGCTTTGCTCGATTTTGTCGCCACTCAGCTTCGTTGCTACTTCCAGCACTATCAATTTTTGAACTCCATTCAAGCGTCAGTCGATCGTTGATAGATCCCTTTGTATGTATCATCTAAAATTATTCTTTAAACATGGACGTTTGTAGTATAGAAAGGTTGTCGTATCGAAAAGGAGGTACGAATTTAAAAGATTGAAAATTTTTAGTTTAAAATGAAAAAGAATTTTTCAAACAAAACTTAAAAGAAAACAAATATTTTTGAGAATTTTAAAATAAGATTTTAAAACATAAAATTAAAACGGTGAAGCTTTAAGAATCCTTGAATGTTTCATAACTGGTATGAAATTTTCTCTATTTAATTATCTAAAGCATTTGATTTATTATATCTTTGCTCATTAATTGCAAGCACTTTACTATTTTATAAGTCAATCTAAAGTGATAATAAAGCAAGCTATAATGCAGTAAGAGTTTTCCTATAAAAAGTAGCAAAATAATAATCTTTTATTAAGGATTTGGTGCACTAATTATGTAAATTATAATTGCTGTCACAAATTATAATTAGCATAATTTTGATATAGAAAAGATAATAACAGATCAAAATTAATATACTTTTATGGAATAAATTTTTGTAGTCATTACGACATAACCTCGTCATATTAAATGGTTTAAGAATAAACTATGCCATTCTCGATCGACAACACATCAAGTATTACCAAGCATTTACTATGTCAGTTCATGTCTATAAAATAGCAAAGACTCAATTTAATAAACAGACATGATTTTAGTATTATTAATATTAATAATGCTACATAAATATATTACATAAAAAAAGTATGACTGAATTTTTATGAAAGAATTAAACAGCATAACAACATTAACAAGAATTACAAAAGACTTGAAAAATATAATTTATTTTATAAAAATATAAGTATTACAAAATAGATATAGAATTAAAATCAATACCAAAGTACTATGCATACAAGATCATCTCTCTATTTCACCACTCTCTACACTAATTTAAACATAATTTTATTATTAAAAGTGGAGTCAGAGGAGTGTCCTAACAACATCTCCTTCCAAATGAGGATAGTGTTGAGCTAGAAGCTCAATAGTTGAAGAAAGGGGAGAATTGACCAAAAGACTGTGGGGGGTGCCGAATGAAGAGGGAGGCACCCTTTTTTATTGTGAAAAAACTTCACTATTCGAGATTTTTTTAATATTTATTTTAAAATTATTTTATTACTTTATTATTATTATTCAATTTTTATTGTTTTTTCGGTTACATCCTACATAGATGCAACATTCAATCTTTTTTTTTTCTTTTTTTCCTCTTCTTTCCATGAGAATCAATTTAGCTGATTAATATATTTTTTTTCTTTCTTTTTTGCATTTCAACATTCTTCACTATGCAAATTACAACTTGGGATCTGGTGTGATGCCTATACAGGACGAACGATTTGCGGCCTTCAGATGCGTTGACCAAAGACTAGGCGAATGGTTGGGATAACGCCAAGCTGAGTGGGATTGCTAGGGATGAATGCTAACAGATAAATTGGTTTGGGCATGCTGATTTGATAGCAGCTGTAGTGTGCGCACGTGGGAAAGGCTGCACCAAATCCGAAGTGTAGCTGAAGATTCCCCTGACACATGGCAGGCGACTCGATGGTCTAGGTTGAATTGGTGGCTTGATCGAACGACCTAGGATGTGCCATGCATTCTTCTTTTTAAATTTTGAATTTCTTACGCATTGGATGTTTGTTTTTGCCCTCTTTTTGCACAATTTTGTTCTGTTTTTCCTCCAAATTTTAAATCAAAATTCACAAACACACTAAAATCAATTATTTTAGAAACAAAATATTTATTTTAAGTAAAACACAACTTCTAAAATTCTAGTTTCTTTTGGTTTGACACATATGATTTTTAAGACTTAAAAATATTTTTAGAAATTACTAAAAATAATAGAACATATTTACAAACTAAAAATATACTATAAAATATATTAAGACTCAAAATAAAATTATCACTAATTATTTTTATAGTTTTGATTATTTACAAATTAAACATATATTTAACGCTCTGAAACGACTCTAAAAATTTTCAAAAATATTATGTATAAAAATATACCAAAAATGTATTATTAAACATATTTACACACTAAGGCACAAAAAATACTTATTAACACAAAAGTGCTATTAATTAGAGGATTCAACAAGAAATGTTAACGCAAAATAATTATATTTAATCTTAAGAAATGTGCATTTTCACATTCTCATCACACCCCCAACCAGCTTATTGCTTGTCCTGAGTAATTAAAGCGATAAAATTTTGAAATAATTTACAGAATATTCATACAATGCAAACAATTTAACTCTAATTTGACTAAAATAACTAAATAGACTAACAATGAAAAAATATTATTTGAATGCTTTTTATGCTATATAACAAATGTATGCAAGCCAAACTTAGTGCAGAAAGGGAATATGAATAATCATAAAGTTTCATAAAAAACTAAGAATAAAATTGTTATGATATTTTGATTCAAATCACTCTTGCAGGCAGCAACACTTTAAATTATTAATTAAAACAATTAAGAGCACAAACTTAAAACAAAAATATACACAAAAATTAAACGAACTTTACAACTGTGGATAGTGCAATGTCTAGCACCTTTAAGCTTTTTTCATAACTCATTTGACAGGATTTGAGTTAGTAACTCCCTTAAGGTATTAAATATTGAAATACCCCTTAAAACTTACTTACTCGAGTTAAATAGGCTACGAAACCAAATTTATCCAACTCTATTCATTAATTTACATAATTACACTCTTTATTTATTTACACTTTCTTTTTTTCTTTCTTTTTATTTTTAATTGATTAGTTAATTAATTTTTAAAATGTTACTGCCCTTAATTGTTCATATTCACAAAATAATAAAACTCAAATATTCATAACTTTGATTTACTACCAAAATTAAGCATTATAGTGCGTGTGTGAAAAGAAAGACTTAAAAAAACTTTGAAAAATAAGCATATAAAAATGTTATATAAAACCAAAGTTCTGAGAGTCCAAAAAGTTAGACAATTCAAAGAACAGAAAAAGATATATTAATATGAAATTCAAAAATCAAAACAAAATAATAACACATTAATTATTAAGAAACTAATATTTACAAAACACTGTCTTTTAATTTCTTTTAATTTTATGACTTATAAAAACGAAAAATTTTTACAAAACATACAAAATCTATAGCAAAAACCAAAAAAGTTGAGCAAAAATGAAAAAATTTGGCACACTTTCGCATAACAATGAAGCACAACCTTCTCCCCAACCTAAATTGTATATTGTCCCTAATGTATAAAAAGAATAGTGAGAGTAGTAAAAATATTATCTGAATTAGCATAGCTGTAGAGATGATCTGTAACTAGCTTAACAAAAATAAAACTAACACATGACAATATTTACAAACTATGTCTTTTAAAGTCACGTTCTCAAGACTCTATTCTTTGTCTAAAAATTAAAATCACTTTTCAAATTCTTCAAAAACGTGTTTTAAGAGGCTGCAAGTACAAAATACTTATTAATCACAATGATTATATCCTCCTTGATTTCAGCCATTTTAATTGAGTTATTAAGTGATTTAATTTCAATGATTTTTTCAAGGGAAATTAAAATGCAAAATCAAAATACACATTTTTTTATTGAAAATTTATTTGAAAATCTAAACAAATTGCATTTACAAAATCAAACTCTTTAGAATGTGTCTCAAGAGAAAATTGAAAACAGTTTAATTGCGTAACTCAGCAATTCTAAACAAATTTAATTAATAGCTTTCATTTTAAATTTTCAAAATAAATTTCAACATTTTTTTATTATTTTAAAAGAAAATCAAAATGGCACACAACATCATGCAAAAATATATTACAAAAGAGAGGAGGTAAAGTTATTACTTTGAAAGTATTTTTCTATTATTTTATGCTCTAAATGAAATAAATCTTTCTTTTAACTCTGCTCTTAGTGGACAGTCATCCAATAGCGGCTTCCTCTCGCAATAAGTGTCGAAGAACACTACATATTGGTCTTGTGTGAATATGCTTTCAAGATTGACAAATATGAAACATTTAAACTTGTGAAACTTAGACTCATTTTACGTTCTTGGTAATTCCATAAAAAATGATGCTAGAGGAAGTGGAGGAGGTAGTGGCTACATGAGATATTGGTAAGAATGATCTATGGTGAACTCTTGTGACAATTAAGGTTGAGAGCCTGGGACTAAAGATGATAATTGTTCCTCTTCTACAGCTAAGTCTTCTTTCTCTCCCTCACATTCTACTCCTAACATTTGCTCCTCAAAATAGGTGGGTTCCAAATGTTCCTCATTTATGGCTAGGTTAGCTTTTTCTTTCTCACTTAAAGAATCTTCTTCAATCAATTCAAGAGTCTGCTAACTGGCTCAATAGGTTCTTCTAAGTGACAACTTTGTACTAAGCTATGTTTGGCAAGAATGGTTTCATTTTGTTATACCTTCGACGCTAATTGACACAAAGTAGTTTTTATTTCCTCTTAGTCTTTTCACAGTTCTCTCAAGTTTTTCGATAAATTTTCTAAGATTCTTTCCATGATTTCTATAAACTCTGCAAGGGTTTCCTTTAAACTTTTCTTTTTTAGATTTCCTAAAGAATTTTTAGGTTGAAAGGACGATTTTAAAGTTTGGGTGTTAGGCCAAGGTTCTAAATTATTCTTTCTTCTTCTATTGGTCCTCCTATTTTTCATCCAATAATCAAATTTAGCCATGTCTTTTATCATGAAATGGTTTCATCAATAGCTTGTTGGTAAAAAGTGGGGTTACTATCTCCTCTCTCTACTCAATTTCTTGTTTCAAGACTTAACTTATCTATAAAAACTTCTAACAAAAATTCCCTAGAAAGACCATGGTGAGGGTACCTATCTAGCAAGTATTTATATCTCCATCAAGCATTATAAAATGATTCCAAGTATTTTTTAGAAAAACTTGCAACAAAATATTGATGAATTTCCCAAAACACTTTTTTGTTTTTTTTATTTTTGAAATTTTTTAAAGAAAAATTTTTGAGTTGAGTAACGTTAGATTAATCGGATTCTTAGATCATTGGGAGGTCACACTAGATACAATTAAAATTCATAACTTTCTTAGGCAAGGGTTTCGGCCTTGTGGTCGTGGGCTTGAGTCCCAATAGTGGCTCCTTTTGATAGAATCTAATAAATTTTGTGATTATGCAAACCTGCAAAACAAAAAATAACATGCTAAGCTTTTCTTTATCTAGATTGAATAAAGTAGCAAGTGAAAAGCATCGGTCTTTTTTTATTTTAATTTAAATTTTTTGATTTTTTTTAATTTTAATGAATAATAAACACACTAATTAAAACATGTAAATAATTAAAATAATATTTTAAAAGAATAAGGATAGATCACTTACCTACTTTCCTGCTTAATTTAGCAATCTAAAATTTGACAGCACCTCCCCAGCAACGGTGCCAAAATTTTTGCATGTATCGCCCAAAATAATTATTTAAATGCAAAAGTTTGTAGTATAAAAAGTTTATTGTATCCACAAGGAGGTGGGAATTTAAAAGATTGAAAATTTTTAGTTTAAAATTAAAAAGGATTTTTCAAAACAAAACTTAAAAGAAAACCAATATTTTTGAGAATTTTAAAAATAAGATTTTAAAATATAAAATTAAAACAGTAAAGCTTCGAGAATCTCTTATATGTTTTATAACTAGTATGAAATTTTAACTTTAATTTATTATATAAAGCATTTGTTTTATTATATCTTTTCTCTATAATTGAAACCACTTTTACTATTTTATAAGTCAACCTAAAGCAACAATACAACAAGTTATAATGCAGTAAGAGTTTTCTTATAAAAAGTATTAAAATAATAATCTCTCACTAATGATTTGCTACACTAATGTGAAAATTATAACCACTGTCACTACAATTATAATTAACATAGTTTTAAGATAGAAAAGATAATAATAGATCAAAATTAATATATTTTAATGGCATAAATTTTTGTATTGATTCTAACAAAACCTTGCCTTATTAAATGGTTTAAGAATACACTATGCTACCCTTTGTCGATATTAAATCAAGCACTATTAAGCACTTACTGCGCTAGTTCATATCTATAATGTAGCAAAAACTCAACTTAATAAACATGCATGATTTCAGTAGTATTAATAATAATTATACAACATAATTAAATTATATAAAGAAAGCGTGACTGAATTTATGCGAGAATTAGACAGTATAACAACATTAATAATAATTATAAAAGACTTGAAAAATATAATTTATTTCTTAAAAATATAAGCATTACAAAACAGATTTAAAATTAAAACCCATACTAGAGTACTATATGCATACAAGATCATTTTTCTACCTCACTGGACTTACTACACTAATTTAGACATTATTTTAACATTAAAAGTGGGATTGGATGAGTGCCTTAATATCATCTCCTCTCAAAAGGCTGCCCTTTCTTCTAGCTCAATAGTTAAAGAAATGGGAGAATTGGCCAAAATCCTGTAGAGTGCTGAATGAAGAGGGAGGCACCCTCTTTTATAATGAATAAAATTCACTATTCAAGATTTTTTTAACATTTATTTTAATATTTATTTAAATATTTTATTTTTACTTATTTATTTTTATCATTTTTCTGTTGCATCCTATGCAGATGCAACATTGAATCTCTCTTTTTTTTTTTCTTTTTTTTCTCTTCTTTCCACGAGAAGTAGCTTAGCTGATTAATATATATATTTTTCTTTCTTCTTTGCGTTTGAGCATCCTTAATTGTGCAAATTGCAGCTCGGGATCTGGTGCGACGCCAGTACAGGATGAACGATTTGTGGCCTTTGGATGCATTGACCGAAGACTAAGCAAATGGTTAGAATCATGCCATGTTGAGCAGGATTGTTGGGGATGATTGCTGACTGATGTATTGGTCTAGGTATGATGATCTGATGGCAGTTGCAACACGCGCATGTGGAAAAAGTTGCACCAAATCTGGAGTGCTGCTAAAGATTCCCCTAACACATGGCAAGTGATCCGGTAGTCCGAATTGAATTGACGGCTTGATCGGGCGACCTAGGATGGGCCATGCATCCTTCTTTTTAAAATTTTGAATTTCTTTTGATTTCTTATGCATTTGAGGTCTATTTTTGCAATTTTGGCATCGTTTTGCTCCATTTTCCCTCTAGATTTTAAATCTAAAATTCGTAAACACACTAAAATTAATTGTTTTACAAACAAAATATTTACAACAATTTTACAATATTTATTTTGTAATAAGACACACAAAAATTGCTAAAAACTTCTAAAATTTTAGCCTCTTTTGGTTTAACATAGATATGATTTTTAAAACTCGAAAATATTTTTAGAAATTACTAAAAATATAATAAAACATATTTACAAACTAAAATGCACTATAAAAGGCATTTAGACTCAAAATGAAATTGCCACTAATTATTTTTATGGTTTTAATTATTTACAAACCAAATACATATTTAACACTCCGAAACGACTCTAAAAATTACCAAAAATATTATTAAATAAAAAACATAGAAAAAACATATTATTAAACATATTTACATACTAAGACATACAAAATACTTATTAACATAAAAATGCTATTAGTTAGAGGATTTAATAAGAAATGTTAATGCAAAATAATGATATTTAACCTTAAGAAACATGAATTTTCACAGTATTGTCACCCTTTATCAACATCCTTATTGTCATTTCTACCCCAAGGATCGCTACTTTCGCTCGAAAACTTATGTGATAAACAAGATTCCTAAGGGTAATTTAAAGTTTTAAAGATCAAGAAGCTTGAAAACTTGAAATATGAAGAACTCTAAATGGGTTTTCTCGAGAGTTTTGCAGTCTAAAAGGCTAAATGGCCTAGAAATAACTGATTTTCTCAGGAAAAGGCAACAAGAATGTACCAAAATATGTGAAATTAAAGGAAAAGCAAGTTTATGGAAAGAAAATCGTGAGAAAAATAGGGAAAATAAGTGAATATTAACTGGAAAGTCTTTAGGATACTCAAAAAAGCACTGAAGAACTTAGGCAACTTTGAATATCAAAAGAAAAATAAGAAGAGAGAGAAGGGGAAGGCTTTTGCATTGTCTGAAATGGGGATTAACAATTGAGATTTAAAGCTTGGAAAATGATTAGATGGTTTACATCAGGCATCTTTTAGCTTCCTGCTCAAACTAAGACCCTGTCTCATCAATTTGCCATTGACGTCATCACAACAGGGATACATTGAAATACACCATTTAGATTGTGCCATGTGTAAAGCATAACTGACACTCGCGTTTTCTCAAGGAAGGGTCTTGATTAAAGTATGAACATGTTATTTTGTGTAGAGGAAGCAAAGATTTGAAAGGTCAAGAAATGATTCAATTCAAAATCTTCAATACCGCCCTTGTAGTCGATCTTATCAACTAAGAAGTGAGGGGGCTAACTATTGGGGTATGATTTGGTCAGGCCTAAATCACGAAGCAAAGACCTAACATAGGAGACCAAGGTTGCGATCAGAGTGAATCAAGCCTAACAAAAGCAATCAATCTGAGCCAGAATTTTTACTGTTGGGTTTTTTAGTCCTTTATTCGATCAATTGGTGGCATCGATTGGTTTGGTAGCTTTGGTTTGATTAAAGTTTCTACTTAGCTCCCTTGGGATAAATTCACACATTGTGTACCATTATAGATATGCTAAGTGTTGGTTCATTGGGATCAACAAAATGAATTTGAGTTTGGCAGTCACAAGAAGATAACTAATAAAACACGAAGAAGAATGTACGGTCATGGCCTCAGACCTGCCCCCAATCAGAGGCTGACATGTATCCCATAACTTTGAGAATTACCAGATCTACTCCTTCTACCAGTTTGCCCATGACCTCAAGGCTACTTCTATAAATAGAAGCATTTGACAACATTTAAGGGATTCAAATTCCCTTATACGAAAACTTTGTAGAAATATTTTCAAAAGCATTTTCTTCTATTTTTACACTCAAATTTGTATCTTGTAATTATTCCTAGCATTATAGTGGAAAACCTACAGTAGACATAGATCCATTATGGAGTGAAGCACTCTAAAATCTAGTGTTTGGTATCTTTATTTTACTGCATTATTTCTTTTAATTTTGCTTTTCTGATTTCATAATAACCAGTTTTCTAATCATGTGATTGAAGCCTACATAAGACCTAATAACGGTGATTTAAGGACCTAATCATCCATAATTCGATCATAAACAACATTCTAACTATTTTTAATTTAGTTATAGATCCAACGGTTATCTCTATCTTTTCTAAGAACTCTCATAGGGTTAATGTTGTTACCATAAAGTAGGAAGAATAATTTAGGGGAATATTTTGATAGGCTTAATTGATGTAATGATAATCATAATGATGACGATGATGATGATAACGATGACAGCGATGACAATGACAATGATATATGTAGTACTCTTTTCGGGTCAAGTAGATGCAAGATTTGGTGTCTAAGGATAGCACACATGTAAGTTTACAATTCACTAGTGGTGATTCTAAAAAGGCTAAGGGACTTTGCAATCTCACAGATGATGATGATGGGTGGACCTCCAACAAGGAAGGTTGATGCAAAGCGAGTCGAAGAAAAACGGCTTTTAGGACCCACTTTTTTTTTTAACAACTAAAATATTGTTGTAAAATAAATAGTAGGAAAATATAATATAAGAGAACAAGCATTAATGAAGAATGATGAAAGAAGTAACCAAATAATTAATGGAGAAGTGGTTTGGAGCTTGGAAGAAAAGCTGTGTTCGAAGGATTATGAGATAGCTCTATCTTTGAGGGAGGTAAGACGAGACTAAACACAAATACTTCAGAAGATGGGGTTTATAAGAACTTTGAACGTTTACTCAAGTTGCTTATAGAGCCTCAAGGGAAGTTCTTTGGATGTTTTTAAAAATGTGGGGAAGTTTTGGGAATATTTATGGTGACCATTGTGACAAAGATTCAAGGCTTTTTCAGTTTTCCAGAGATGTGCTCTAATTGTCTCTAGGGACAACATGAAAAACTACCAAGAAAGAAGTTTAAATCTTTGAAGAACTTCAAGAAAGGTCAAAAGTGAGGGCCTGATAGCTTCTTAAGATAGTACCAAGACTAAGAAAACGTATGAAAGAACAGCCTTTGGAACATTTTGAAGTGCTTCAAGTTTGAAGGGTGTAAATCTGGAAAAAAAAAATACCGTTCAAATAGCACAAATTGAAAAAAATGGAGAAAAATATTAAGAGATGATCCAAAGTTCTATGGATATGTCACGCCTCGGAGTACGAGAGATGACGTGGTAGGTTAATTAAGTTAATTAAGCAAAATT
This sequence comes from Artocarpus hirsutus, assembly GCA_946598075.1. Classification (NCBI taxonomy): domain Eukaryota; kingdom Viridiplantae; phylum Streptophyta; class Magnoliopsida; order Rosales; family Moraceae; genus Artocarpus; species Artocarpus hirsutus. Next base: position 52,773 of record CAMOHE010048053.1, read on the forward strand.
TTAATTAAAACACAAGTTAAAGAATTTAGTTAATTAAGAAATAAGTGATAACTTAATATCCTATTTAAACAAAAAATTATAATAATTAAACAGATTAGATAAAAGAAAATGAATTAAAATACAATAATATATAAAGAAAGAGGAAACAAATGTTAGGTTCCACCGACCCACAACTTCTGAACACACATAGTATCGACAATATTTAAATTACAACCACAGTTCAAAATAGAAAGAGAAGTTAAAACAATACATGCCTTTATTAATTTGTACTACAACCTACTTAAGTCTTCTATTGGTTGCAAGTCTGATCTACGGACCCTTCGTTAATCCTAAGCTGTATTCCACCTAGGGGAAAAGATTTTAAAAACAAATAAAATGTAAGCGAAAGGCTCAGTAGGACTATGTTTTAAAAATAGATAAATTGTTCAAATACAAATTTACTTATCAAAGAAATAATCCAAAAATAGGGTTAAATAAATTCATTTAAATAAGTCTTATTAAAAACAGTTCGTCCAGAAAGTACATTTTTATCTTTTTTGGGCAAACCATAGTTATTACTACCAAAATGGCCCAGCTGGGTTTTGGGACTTGCCCCCAATGTCGCACGCTACATGACCCAATCTCTGATACAGCATCATGCCCATTTATGTATTTCTATTATTATTTAAAACCCATTTACTTAGCATATTCAATTACATTCGTTATGTGCTTTATTATAAAAATCAGCTCAATCTACTGTTTATGAAAACAATCAATAAAAATCCCTTTTTAATCAATCATTGAAAACATTTTAATAAAAACCCTTTTAGATACCAAAATCATTTTAAAAACTAGACTATCAAGGAAATGGTAGAAGTTCTACCTCAATATTCATGTCGATGTCCAACACCACAGTCTCGATCCGCTATACATTAGCTTCATGGAACTACAAATAACCTTAAATTATAAACTAAGTCTATCAGTATCTAACTTAAGATATTCTATGTTACTAAACTATCTCGTGGTGCCCTAGTGTGCCATTTGCGTTTATAAAATTATATTGCAAGATTAAAATGTCAATCGGGGATCAAAACAATGAAAACAGGTAAAAAACGACAAATTTTTACTATGCCAGGTCGGCTTATCGGTTCCCTTGGTCCGGCCTACCGAACTATGCAGTTCAGCCTACCGACCATCTAGGTTTGGTAGGCCAAACTTTTTCAGGTTCGGCCTACTGAAGGTATAAGTTTGGCCTGCTAGATTCATGAATCTGGCCTGCCAAATTGGGGAAATTCTAGAATTTTTCAAGCACGGGTCTTGGCCTCCCCGAGCCCAAATCCCCATTTCAAGCTGTTTTTCGTAATTTCCAAGCATGAAAAATACTCATAGATGATAGAAAAGCATAATAGAACATTTCTAAACTAGTTTAAACAAGATTTGCATAGAAAAATCCAATAAAATCCAAAAATGAGGAAAAATAGAGAAAAATAAAAAATCTTGATTTAAATCCGTTTTTCTTCAAACTAAGCTAATATTTTAGTTATTTTAAGTTTCTCTAACTTAGATTAAAGGTTTTCTAAGCCTAAGGAAGCTTGGTTTTCAAAATACGAAGAAAATTGAAAAATTTGAAAAAGTTTGAAAATTTAAAAACTAACCTTGATTTAATCTTTGATTTGAAATTGTAATTGCTCAAACGTACTCCCGAGCTTCTAATCTACTGAAAACCAAAGCTTGGGCTTGATTTTTGAATCAAAATTTGAGTGGAAGGAGAGAGAGAAAGAGAGGCAGTGAGAGAGAGTGAAACGAGGGGGGGAGAGAGAGAACGTGTGAATAAGTGAGGGATGAGTGGGAGAGGGAGAGATAAATAAAGAGAAGGAAAGAAAACCAATGAAAGAAAGCCGTGTACCACCCACGGTTTTGAAAAAGGACGTGGTTGGTATTTGACAAATTGTTTTGTTCAAAAATTCATAATAACAAATAAAAATAATTAAGAATAATTAAAAATCATCAAAATAATAAAACATAACATTAATTTAGAAATTTTACAAAATAATCAAATTAAGTTTAAAACAATCATTATGGCATACTAATTCACCATTTAACACACTAATATTACTTAATTAAATTTCGAGGCGTTACAGCTTTCCACCCCTAAAAGAAATTTTGCCCTCGAAATTACAAGTCATTTTAAAAACAAAGTAAATGTGGAAACAATTCTCGCATAGTCGATTCCAACTCCCAAGTGGCTTCATCAACCTTATGATGTTGCCACACGACCTTTACTGATGGTATATCCTAACAACGCAAGTTGATTACCTTCTGATCGATAATCTAAACCAGCACTTCCTCATATGTTGTGTCTTCCTGGATCTGCACATCCTAGAATGAAATAATCTTGTTTTGCTCTGGTCGACATTTACGAAGCATCAACACATGAAATACATCATGAACGTGCGAAAGTTCGGAAGGAAGATCTAGACGATAGGCAACTACACCCATGCATTGAGTAATCTTGAACAGTCCAATGTACCTCGGTGTAAGGTTACCACTTAGTCCAAATCGCATAGTGCCTTTACGAGGTGATACCTTCAAGAGAACAAAATCTCCTACCTCGAATTCCAAAGGTCGGTGTCTTCTATCTGCATAGCTCTTCTGCCTACTCTGAGCTGCCTTCAATCGATCCCGTATCACGGTAACTTTCTCGTTGCTGTCGTGAATCTCATCTGGGCTGAGAATAATACTGTCTTTTGGTTCTACCCAACATACTAGTGACCAACACGGTCGTCTGTAAAGTGCTTCAAACACTGCCATGCTAATGCTCGCTTGGTAGCTGTTGTTGTATGCAAACTCTGCCAGTTGCAAGTATTTCTTTCAATTCCCACCGAAGACTAACGCATATGCACGTAACATCTCCTCAAGGATCCGAATGACTCGCTCAATTTGTCCATCGGTTTGAGGATAAAATGTCATACTAAAGTTCGAATCGATACCCAAAGCCTCTTGAAAGCTCCTTCAGTACTTGGCATTGAACCTGGTGTCTCTATCAGATGTGATGGACAAAGGAACTCCGTGCAACGACACTATGTTCTGCAAGTACAATTCTCAAAGAGCTCTCCTCTAGCATGTCGACCTAAAAGGAATGAAATGCGTCGATTTTGTTAACCTGTCAACCATGACCCAAATTGCATCATGCCTTTGCTTCGTCCTTGGCAAATCGGTAAGGAAATCCATCGTGATGTGCTCTCATTTCCACCCTAGAATAAGAAGTGGCTGAAGCTGACCTGCTGGCTTCTGGTGCTTGCCTTTCACCTGAAGACAAGTTGCACACTTGGCCATGTATTATTGGACATCCTTTTTCATACCTCTTCACTAGTATTGTCTTTTCAAATCATGATACATCTTTGTGTTTCTTAGATGAATAGCGAACTAAGACTTATGGGCTTCATTCATTACAACCATCGTCACTTCTACAATTGTTGGAACTCCTAGGCACTCCCTGAAGTAAAGTTATCCATCAACATGTATCCTCTATTCCTCTAATTGTTCTCCATTCTAAATTCACATCTAGATTCCCTACAGATGCTGGTCTCACCACTGATTCTATTTCATCATCTGAACAAGAGTTAGGGTCGTCTCCATATGGCACACTGAAACTCGATCGTAGTCTTCATAGTACTATATCCCATACTCACTTAATATTGTGTACCTTTTCCAATCCTCGAGAACCAAACAAGCAAGAATCCCTAAAGACTTTTGGCTGAGCACATTCGTGACCATGTTAGCTTTCCCGGGATGGTATTGCAATGCGAAATCATGGTCTTCCATATATTCCATCCACATTCGCTGCCTTAAATTTAGGTCCCTTTGAGTGAACAGATACTTCAAACTCTTGTGGTCAGAGAAAACCTGAAATGTCATCCCGTACAGGTAGCATCTCTAGATCTTCAGCACATGAATCACTGCTGCGAGCTCTAAGTCATGAGTAGGATAGTTCTGCTCATGAGGTCATAGTTGTCTCGATCCATACGCTACCACGTGTTTGTGTTGCATCAATACGTATCCAAGTCCACGTCTTGAAGCATCTGTGTAAACTTCATACGGCTTTTCTATTGAAAAAATAGTACACAACGAAATTTTAAAATTTTTTATATCAAAGTATTTTCCAAAACATAATTTTAGCACACTATATGCATAAATTAACCTAATCTTACTAACCTCTGATTGCCAAAGAACTCCCATAATCGTGAAGAGAATTAACGTTCAAGAACAGCCTCAACCAATTGGTCTTCTTTGCTATTCTCTATCCACGATTGGAGTAAGTGTGGGCTCACACGTACAGCTCTTCCACCAAGTAACTCTCCTTCCAACAAATTAAGATAACCTAAAGCTAGTGTTCATGATTTGTGAATAAGAGCTCTTAGGGAGTTGTAGAATCTCACCAACAGAGTTTTACTCTTAATCTCTCAACTAATCTGAATAATAGTGAGACTCGCTCCCTTTTTATAGAGGTTGAGTCCAAGAGTCAGTCCTTATCAGATAATGCCTCAAAATTTAAATCAGAATCAAATTTGGGTCAATATCTGATGAAATCTACGTGGAAACGCGTGATCTTTTTATCGTGCGATCGACATGTCGATCTATTTAACCAGCATGCCGAACTTGCCCTATCGGTAGGCCAAACTTGAGGATCAGCATGTCAAAGTGTGGATAAAAATCTAAGTGAATCTTTTATTTTTCACCCGAGATTTTAGAGGATAAAGTCTCAGTTTTAATTTAAATAACCCAATAGAGAAGTTATCTAATTAAAACATCATAGTGTATCATATGCCCATGAGATTATCCATAATCGGCTTAAGGACAAGTTGTGTCTTACCTTCCCAATTATTTTTATCTTACGTTCCATTATCTCACCATCAAAAAACTTACCATCCAAAGACAGTATACCATTCGGTTACACCTATGTATTTAAATGGTTGAGCGCTCCAGTTTTTTAATTATAGAATAACATATATAAGAGGATATCACTACTCCTAAAGAGGAACTATGGATTCCATATCTATGAATAACAGGTCTACGTTATCAAGAGTCATGCCTCCAATGTACCAGCATGCATACCACTACTAAAATGTGAGTGTCACCCTTTGGTACATCAAAAGACACTAGTCAAGACAACAAGCCCGTTATTCATCTCAGGATAAAGATACAATACAAATGATTGTCCAAAGTGAATCGATTTGCTGAGATAGAATTATTAATCCAAATCAATTCACTTTATGTCCCGATCCAACACATCATCACCTATGACAACGTGCCAATGTTTCTATTCACGGAGTCTACTTCCAATGGTTAAGACAAACCATCTCCCAATAGAGATATAGACAACATAACAATCTTTACATGAATAAAGAGCCCAACTTTATTCCCTTAATTGTGGATTTTATGATTTAGACCGTCACCTTAAGAATCATGTCTTCCGCATAATCTATCCATCATATGTCCAATCCTTAAAGATTTAGATTGACAGTCTTAGACTATTGTTTGCTTAACATACATTCAACAAATATAAACGTAAAGAGGATAAGATTTGGTATATAAATAATAAATAAATTCTTTATTCATAAAAATGTCTCCAAAAATATATTACGTTTTCACACCTTAGGGCATACATGTCTAACATCTTCAGTATTTGGGATAATCAACACCGGAGCTATGGTCAATCGATTCTTTAACTCTTGGAAGGCAAACTCGCATTCTTCATTCTACTCAAATTTGACATTCTTCCTTATTAGTCTTGTCAGCGGTGCTGCTACATTCGAGAAGTCCTTTTCAAATTTCCTATAGTATCTTGCGAGTCCCAATAAGCTATAGATTTAATAAGCTATAGATTTTTGCTACATTTCTCGGTTGTTTTGCACTTCACTATGGCTTCTACCTTGGACGGGTCTATTGAGATACCTTGCTCGGAGATGATATGTCCTAGAAAATTAACTTTTGTTAACCAAAACTCGTACTTTTCTTTCTTAGCATACAACTGGTGCTTCCGTAGAGTCTACAGTACGATTCTAAGGTGTTACTCATGCTGCTCCCAAGTCTTAGAGTAGACCATGATATCGTTGATAAACATGATCACGAATTGATCCAGGTAAGGCCTGAATATCCTGTTCATCAGGTCCATGAAAGCTGCCAGAGCATTTGTCAATCCAAACGGCATCACTAGAAACTCAAAGTGTTCATATTGGGTCCTGAAAGCTATTTTAGGGATGTCCTCTTCTTTAATCCTGAGCTGGTGGTATCCTGACTGTAAATCTATCTTCGAAAAGTATCGCAAACCTCCTAATTGATCAAACAATTTGAAGATCCTAGGCAAAGGATACTTGTTCTTCATAGTGACTGGATTCAGCTATTGATAGTCTATACACAACCTGAGGGTTCCAGCATGCTTCTTAGCAAATAAGGCTGGTGCTCCCTACGGTGATGTGCTATTTCTAACATATCCCTTTCAACAAGCTCCTGAAGTTGCTTTCTCATTCTTTCATCTCTGTCGGTGCCATCTAGTAAGGTGCTATAGAAATCAGTGCCATTCCTGGAAGCAGCTCGATGCCAAACTCGATCTTTCGATGCAATGGCAATCCTGGCAACTCGTCGGGTAAGACATCTTTAAACTCATCAACTACTAGAATTGCTGCACCCCTTCTTGAGGCATTGGGCTCTCCTTTTAGGTCCATGAGAAAAGCATGGCAGGCTAGATTCTTCCATCCTCTGAGACATGTCTTCATAAGATGCTCACTCATTATTTGATTATTACCACCCTAGTAAGTGATCGTCGTTCCTCCTATCGGACACTAAGGTCACTCTCCTAAGTTGGCAGTCCACAACTGCATTATGCTTGGACAACCAGTTCATCCCTAAGATTACATCATATGAACTCATGGAGATTTCAATCAAATCATTTTTTAAAATCTCATCCCCAATTTTTATTTTACAAGCTTTACACATACAGTTCATATACACCCGCCCCAAGGGTGAGGCTATAACTAAAGGCTCATCAAACTCTTCTGTCTCTAATCCCAAGGCATGTACAAAAGAGCTGGAAATAAGAGAATGAGTGGCACCAGTATCAAATAAAACATGAGCTAAGGACTGAGAAACTAGAATCGTACCATCGACAACCGCGTTGCTGGTTTAAGCATCTGAACTCCTTAATGTCATAGTGTGAACCTGGACTAGAGTTTTCCCTTTTCCTCTACCAACATTACTAGGTCTTGGGTTAGTCGACCGATATTGTTGCGATGGAGGTGATCGCACGTTAGATGTACTCGGTGCTCGGTACTGAGGGGCATTGGGTTTGAAATTCTATAGCTGGTGTCCTTGTGCTGGGTATGGCAATTGTTAGGGAGAGAACTGATGGAACTGGAGCTGAGGGAATTGCTAAGGCGGAGGTAGAGTTTGAGGCTGAGGCTAACGATTAGCTCCTTCTCTAGCCTAAAGTCCTAGACGAGCACTCCTGATTAGGAAATTCCTCTTGATGTGTCTTGGCTTCTAGCAATAATGGCAATAGAAACTATGGCAATAGAAACTGTAAGTGTTGGATGAACTGCTGCTTCTGTTATTCACATTACCCTGTTGGCTCTTCCATTGAGTTGGATGATTGCTGGTGCTCTTCCTGCCGCTCCTCTGTGGTCCTCCAGACATCGTTGCTCGATCCTCACAGTATTGCGTATAATCATTTTCCACAGATATTACTGACGACACAAGCTCACCAAAATTCCTTAGTCATAAGGCAACCACCTGTCATCGAATAGAAGCCTTAAGCCTTTCTTGAAATTTGATACACCTCTTATGCTCCGATACCACTATAGATGGAGCAAATCTGGCTAGCTCATTAAACTTTGCCTCGTACTCCCGAACTGACATTTCACCCTGCTGTAATCTATAAAATTTAACCACCTTCTAGTCTCTATATCCTTGCTGAAAGTAACGATTGTAGAACAACTCCTTGAACTTGTCCTAGCTAATGTTCCTATTATTCTCTAGGCGTTTTGCTTGCTTCCACCAAGTGTTAGCACCACCTTCAAATTTATAGGCTGTAAACTCCACATGATACTCTGCTGGCACGCCAAGGGTATCCAGCTATTTCATGATCGAATCTAACCAATATTCGACCACTTACAGGTCCTTATTTTCGTCGAAGGTCAAAACAGATGCATGTCGAAACTCCTTAAAGTATGCATGCCGACGACTAGCCTTGAAATCCTCCAGTCTTGCCCTTGCTGCCATATGCCAAAATGCAGCAAACATGGCCCTCATCATGCCCTCATCATTTCCAAGGTCAGCATCAGCTATCGAACAACATCTAGGTGCCATTCTTTCACTTTTGAAAACAAAATTTGGATTGTCAGTGGTGTTTCATTGTCGTACCTATGTGTGCACAATTTTCAAGGTTCATAACCTTAAGCTCTGATACCATTCTGTCATACTTTGGAATACGGGAGGTGACATGGCGAGTTAATTAAGTTAAATTATAATTAAAACACAAGCTAAAGAATTTAGTTAATTAAGAAATAAGTGATAATTTAAAACCATATTTAAACAAAAATTTATAATAATTAAACAGATAAGATAAAACAAAATTAATAAAAATAAAAATAATATATAAAGAAAGAGGAAACACATGTTGGGTCCCACCGACCTACAACTTGTGCACACACATTGTATCGACAATATTTAAATTACAACCACAGTCCAAAATAGAAAGAGAAGTTAAAATAATACATGCCTTGATTGATTTGTACTATAACCTACCTAGGTCTTCTACTAGTTGCAAGTCTAGTCTGCAGACCCTTCGTCAATCCTAAACTGTATTCCACCGAGGGGGAAAGATTTTAAAAACAAATAAAATATGAGCAAAAGGCTTAGTAGGACTATGTTTTCAAAACAGATAAATTGTTTATATACAAATTTACTTATCAAAGAAAAAATCAGAAAATAGGGTTAAATAAATTCATTTAAATAAGTTTTATTAAAAACAGTTCGTCTAAAAAGTCCTACCTCAATATTCGGGCCGATGTCAACACCGTAGTCCTGAGCCGCTATACGTTAGCTCCACGGAACCATGAACAACCTTAAATATATAAACTAAGTCTATTAGTATCTAACTTAAGATATTATATATTTCTAAACTATCTTGTGGTGCCCTAGTGCGCCATTTGTGTTCATAAAATCATATTGCAAGATTAAAATCTCAATCGGGGTTCAAAACAATGAAAACGGGTGAAAAACAACAAATTTTCACTATACCTGGTAGGCCTGCTGGTTCCCCTGGTCCGGTCTACCAAACTGTGCAGTTCGGCTTACCGACCATCTGGGTCTAGTCGGTCGAACTTTTCTAGGTTCGGCCTACCAAAGGTATGAGTCCAGCCTTTCAAATTCATAAATCTGGCCTATCGAATATGAAGTTTAGCCTATCAAACTTAAAAAATTCTAGAATTTTTAAGCACGGTTCTCAGCCTCCCCGAGCCCAAATCCCTATTTTTACCTGTTTTTCTTAATTTTCAAGCATGAAAAACACTCATAGATGATAGAAAAGCATAATAGAACATTTCTAAACTAGTTTGAACAAGATTTGCATAGAAAAATCCAATAAGATCTAAAAATGAGGAAAAATAGAGAAAAATAAAAAATCTTGATGTAAATATGTTTTTCTTCAATCTAAGCTTAGATTCTAGTTATTTTAGTTTTTCTAACTTAGATTAAAGGTTTTCTAAGCCTAAGGAAGCTTGGTTTTCAAAATACAAAGAAAATTGAAAATTTTGAAAAAGTTTGAAATTTTAAAAACTAACCTTAATTTAATCATTGATTCGAAGTTGTAATTGCTCAAATGTGTTCCCGAGCTTCCAATCCACTGAAAACCAAAGCTTGGGCTTGATTTTTGAATCAAAATTTGAGTGGAAGGAGAGATAGAAAGAGAGGTAGTGAGAGCGAGTGAAACGAGGGGGAGGAAGAGAGTGTGTGAGTGAGTGGGGACGAGAGGGAGAGGGAGAGATAAATAAAGAGAAGGGTAGCAAAACCAGTGAAAGAAAGCCGTGTACCACCCATGGTTTTGAAAAAGGACGTGGTTGGTAATTGACAAATTGTTTTGTTCTAAAATTTAAAATAACAAATAAAAATAATTAAGAGTAATTAAAAATCATTAAAATAATAAAAAATAACATTAATTTACAAATTTTACAAAATAATCAAATTAAGTTTAAAACATTCATTATGGCATACTAATTCACCATTTTACACACTAATATTACTTAATTAAATTTTGGGACGTTACAGGATATGCGTGGTTTTCAAGTATTGTAAAAGGCCGAGGGACAAGGGGTATTTATGGGAAATAAATGGAGTGTTTTGATGGCTTTTCCATAGCGTATGACCCTATACATGTGTTCTGAGCAAGTTTGCGCCACTTTAAACCCTCCAGGTGTAAATGCATGTGGCTTTCTGGGTGAGCTGCTCAAGTTTCCAAAAATGAGATGGTTTTGGGACAAATCAGATTTCATGCTATTTGGAGGCCATCTCTATGTCTAAAAGTCTCCAGATAAGTTTGACTCGATTTCAGGTGCTCATTAGTTCATTCCAATGACAAGTTTCTCCATTTATGGCTAAAATTACGGTGCCTAACACATGATTAAAGCGCCTCTGAAGGCATGTCCAATGTGAATGTTGCCTCAATTTGACTCTTTTCAATTTTTTTTTTATTATTTTGCAAGGTGAAGGTTTCCTAGGCTTGGGCGGGGTTGCCTAGTATAAAAGGAAGGATTGCTGCGCCAATTTATGCATAAATCACTAGTTTTCATCTCATTTAATTTAAACTCAATTAAAACTCCAAATGAGATTTAAATTTTGATTGGACTAAAGACAAACGAGCCATTTGTTTACTCATGACCCATTAAACCATGACCTACACAAGATGTCCGAGCATGGTCTAGGTGCATTTATTGAGCCTATTCCTGTGCTTGGGACTATGGACCATACTTATGCACAACCATCAACATAATCAAATAGATGATATTAAGTAAGACATTAATACCCTATTTGGCAAAAATAGTTCTGACTCTTTTTACTACAATGTTTTTCTTGCAAAATTTAAACCAAAAAATATTTCCAATTGCTCTCACAAGCAGATTCCATCTTGGGACTTTTACTTGGGCTTTTAATAATTAAGCCTCCAGTGGTAATTCCCAAGGTAATCAGATGTATGGATCATGAAGGAAGAAGTCCCAAATATCTATTGAAGCATACTTGCAAGGTTTTTGAAAAGTTGGGGGCAAAATAATATATTTTAAAAATTAAAGGGTCAACGGAAAATTTAAGAAAATTACTGAAAGCATTCAACAAATTAATTTTTCAAGATACAGCTTTATGTGAAATTAGTATAATAGAAAATTTTCAACAGATTGCTTTAAATCTAGAGAAAAAGAGCCAAATAGCATATTTAAGCTGAGAATTAGTAAATAATGTCATATGTTTTCTAAATGTGTAATAAATAGCATATCATGAGAATTAGAGATAAATCATGCGAAACTGAGAATAAAAACCACAAAATATCCTTATTTCCATGTCCTCTCCATCTCACTCTCCTCCCTTGTCGACATTGGCGATTGCAAGGAAATACTATATCTCTAAATAATAAAAAAGTTTACTGGCAACATCGTCAGTTACCATTGGCACTGTTGATGTCACCAGCAACCTAGAAATATTGATTTTAATATGTAAATACTATATTTTCTTGTAAATGCAAAAGGTTACCGAAAACCTTGCGAACTCGAGAAATACCAAATTAATATGTCAATATTATATTTCTATATAAATAAAAAAATTTACCGGTAACTTCGTTGGATATCACCAACAACTATAGTCATGAAATATAGTATTTACATGGAAATACATATAAAAAAATTTACTGACTGCTTCGTTGGACATCATCATCATTGATGAAGATGTCGTTTCAAAGATGTTTGAGATCTCCAATTTGGTGACTTTGGCAACGTCCGCAAGGGAGAGATTTATGATTCCAACGCTACAAACCGTCATGCTTAGATCATTGTTGTTGGATGATCTTCGATGATAAAGCCTCAACATGGTGGAAGGAAAATTAGGGAAACACGGATATGCCTGTTAGCCCCTAAGCATTGCCTATGGTCACCAATTTGATGAAAAAATGACAAAATTTGGACGAGTGACAAATGTTAGACATGTGTCATGAGCTTGGCAGTTTTCTTCATCAGTGATTTTCTGGTTGTGTCTTCACGACTCCAACGAGCTTGGCAACATCGATGAAGAAAGAGAAGCATAGAGACAAATAGAGGAGAAGGAGATGAAGAGGGAGAGGAGAGAGAAATAAACAGGGAAGAGAGAAAAAGTAAAGGAAAAAATATTTAGATCTATTATAGGGGCTTTTTTGGGTTTTTAGTTGCTTTATAGTATTTTTTTAATTTAACTTTGCTATTCATTTTACATTGTTAAAATATCTAACGTTATTCACTTATCAATTAGTAAAATCTACTATTTGCTTCAATTTCTTTTAAATCTACATAATATGGGTTTTGGGTTATGAGCTCATTGGTCGTTAGTAATCGAACTAATCTAAGTAGTCACACAACCAGTAAACCTTGGAGCCAAATAAGCAATATTAATGGATATCTTTGGGATAGATAGTAGTTGTTGTGTACGTTCCTTTGTTTTCCGTATTTGACCTTGTCTTTGCCTCGCATTCCTTTTTTCACTAGTGGTGTCAAGTTGGCCCATCAAGGCCAAAAAGAAAAATTAGTCCGAGCCTAGCTAGCTCGAAGATTGAGAGGGAAGGCCTAGCCCGACTAATCTAGGAAAACTAAAAGTATTTATATATATATCTTTTAGAAATGTCATCTTTTAAAATTGGCTTTTTATAAACACTGCACATATTTATTTATGGCACAAATTAACATGTAATATGAATTATAGTGTACTATAATTTTTTTTAAGTGTGGCATGAATAAACATAACTTATACAAGTGTAGCATAACATGCAACTTTCTATATATATATATATATAAAATATAGGGAATACTATGATAAGACCCTCTAAAAGTTATTATCAATAAGAACCCTTATTATCTGTTACATTTGGATCTAATGGTGAAAAAAAATTAGCTCACCAAATGTTTAATGAGTTCAAGCACCCAAATTTAAAAAAAAAAAAAAAAAACCTAAAGGCTAAAAAAAGGTCTAAACTTAAAACAACTTCAATGCTCACCAAGCTACTGCTCTGCCCATTTGTCACTGCCAAAGGGAGTCACCAACACTCCAAGAATAGAAAATTTTCTAATATGGGTGACCCACCTTACTTACAACCAAGATAACAGCAGTGGGTCATGACCCACCAATTTTATGGGAAGCTTCTATCACAATCGAGGCTAGGGCTACTCATGAGGGTGGCTGCGAATCCACTACGTCTTGGTTTTGTTGCAAAGGTCGCAAGGGTGGCTGCGGATCGCAAAGGTCCATTATGAAAGTCATGACCACCATGGGTCACACTAGTCGAACAAAGTTCACGACCACCATGGATCATTTGAGACCTTGCTAATATGCCATTGTAGTTCCCATCGCGATTGCCTCACAATCGACCACCATTGGAGGTTGGAACCCACAACATACCTACCCCTATCAGGCTTTTTCGGTCTGATCATTCGTAACAGATCTGAACATTAGTTCTCTACTCTATCACGTTAGGTGTTCTATTGCGACAATGCTTGCGACCATCATCATGTCATCATTCTCAAGCCACCACCCTCTTCACTCACCACCCTAGCTGTAGAGCCGGCGTTGCTAGGTCAACAGTTGATCCCTCATCTCCACCTGCCACCTCCTTTGTAAGAAGCTAGAGTCGACAGACTTTGCTTAATATTGTTTGGGGATTTTTAAATTTATTTTTTATTTGTTATTTAAAAAATAAGAAGTTGAAAATAAAGAAAAAATGATGGGGTGAGGTTGCGTTTAATTTTGTTTTTATCAAACTTAGATTTTCTATTGTTAATTTTTAATACGATGGTCAAAATAAAAATGAACGTGGTTCTCGTCGATAAGAACCTTTTAAAGGTTATTATAGCGTTTCCCATATATATATATATATATATATATGTAAATCTATTCAGGCCAGGCAGGTTTGGCCCAAATAATTAAAGATTTGGGTCGAAGAACTCATTTAGCTCAGCCACCCAGCTCGGCCTTGGAACTTGAGCCAAGCTAGCCTAGCTCGATCTTTACTAGGGCCAACATTTAGGCCAAACATTCAGACCTCAGGTTGCTCATTTAGCCTAGCCTAAATTGACACATCTATCCCCCTAGACTCTTGGCTATCCAGTTTTACTCCTCTTTTTTTGATGCATTCCTCATTTTTATTCTCACAAAGCTTCCCTAAGACCCCCCCACAATCCCTCATTTCCTAGCACTAGTTTTACATCCATCGCCACCTCCTCCAATCATTTTGTTTTTGTTTTTTGTCATTTATTTGGCCTTTATATATATATATATATATATATATATATATATATAATGTAATAA
>CAMOHE010048053.1:67360-81406 GCA_946598075.1 Artocarpus hirsutus
TTTATATATATATATATATATATATATATATATATATAATGTAATAACGACAGACGATAAATGATAGCTAAGGAAGCTAAAACATTCTAACTAGGATAACACTCAGTTACAAACTACAAATCCTCAATCCTCTCAGAAAAAATTAAACAAATTAAAAGGTAAAAAAAGGTAAGAATATAATAAGAGTGAACCCCAAAGGGCATGGAAACTAATAGATAAAAAAAAAAAAAAAATCAACTCGGAAAGAAAATAGAAGTAGCAATAAGGACTAAATGGAAGTAGAGGAACTGAACAATAAGTTAGGTAAAATTACTATCCTTATTCTAATAGCCGACACCCCATAAATAGAGCCTCATTAAAATTGTGTATTTTAGGGCCATATATAGCCCATTCATAATTTTTGTAACAGGCTCATCGATTGGAGATTTTCGAGTTTAAAGGATTAATTTTTGAAAAAAAAGTGTTGAGGTTAGTTTTCTGACTCATGAAAAATATAGTGTGCACTGTTGTTAAAACTTCTGTTAGGGTTTTTAGAACCCTACACATGTACGACAAACACGTGTAATTGATGTTGACTTCATGGGATCAAAAGATCAAAATGATTGAAATTTTGATTTGTGTTTCCTACTCATTATTACAACTTTACGTTTAAGCTTGTGATCCTGAATTAATAATTTAAAATTTGAATTTACGGTTATCATAATGTTTATGTATGTGGCAAGTTATCTTACTTTTTTTTTTTTTGTTTAAATTCAGATTATGACGAGATATCGTGAAAGGAATATTCTAAGAACAACTCATTTGCAGTGGCTAGAGATTATGTGATTCG
This sequence comes from Artocarpus hirsutus, assembly GCA_946598075.1. Classification (NCBI taxonomy): domain Eukaryota; kingdom Viridiplantae; phylum Streptophyta; class Magnoliopsida; order Rosales; family Moraceae; genus Artocarpus; species Artocarpus hirsutus. Next base: position 68,190 of record CAMOHE010048053.1, read on the forward strand.
AATTCAAATTTGTCATAGATTTTTTTGCTTATTTGAATTTGAAGTGGTTAATTTAATTTGGACTTAATTGTGTCTAGATTAATTTGATAAATTAACTTAACAATATCTGTGAGTTCTGTAAGTATTTTTTAGGTAAACTCGAAATTCGTTTGAGTTTTAAAATTCAGAGTTAACAGAGTTTCATGTGCAGTTTCAAAGTTTGAGATGCAGCCATTTCTAGGACTTCAATTCAGTTAGAATCAACCTTATCTTTAGCAATTGAGTCTATCTTTTTGTCGAATCAGTTAGGATTCGACCCTAGGGGTTTAAAGGATGTATGTAGACACTTCTCATACCTAGGCTTCGCTTATTTAAGGGGAGTCGAATTGTGAATTTCTAGTTAGAGCTTCAACATGAGAGAAAAACTTCAGTGAAAAACCTTAAGTACTTTTTTGACTTTATCATATAGCTCTCATCCCTATGTTGCCTTGGTGCATTCACATCGATTTAGAAGATCCAAGAAGGAGGCATTCGTGGATTGAAGACTCAGAGTGAGTCAGCTGCATTGAAGGTGAGCAAAGACGGCTTGGAGTAGAATGAGGAGTCTAAAGGAGTGCAAGCTGCAGAAGGAGTACCGTGGATTTCAAGTTGGTGTAGATTCTAGGCTTTCTTGTAATTTCACATCTTATAATTATAATTCAGTATAGTAGATCCTTCTTATCCTTGGAGTTAGTTAGCACTTGTGGTTTTTTTCTACCAGGATTTTTGGCCATGCTAAAGAACACATATTGCTAGGATCACGATTTTTAATTTCTGGAATTTTTGTTTACACAATTTTAGATTTATACAGCGTGGAATTAACATGCTCTGTGTGTACAAACACTGTTTTCTTTGTTTGTCAGGTCTTACAACTTCATAAGGAAAAAAAAATGACGACTTTAGCAACTGAATGAGCCGTTCATATGTAATGAATAAAATCAGAACAAACACTTCATAAATTTAGTCTTTTTTTTAAAGTTAATTATATTAATGGCCTTTGAACTTTGAGGTCACTCCTGTTTAGCCCAATAAACTTTCCACTTTATTAAACTAATTTTCAAATATTTTTAGTTTACTCCCTTTGTCCAATTTCCTATCAAAAGTGATAAAATTAGACTCATGTGAGCCACACGGGGTCATCTGTAAGAACAAAGACGGCATTTTTACACTCCCAATTGAGAATTATCGTTTATAGTCTCATTTAGAAAGTTAGGAAAAAAAATAATTTAGAGATTTTTATTAGCATTTTGCCATATTAGGGGAAGGAAGGGTATTATTAAGCCATAAATAGTTTCAAAATCACTGCATGCACCTCACGTGTGTTTATTGCTGTCACTTTTGACCAAAAATTCGACAGAAGATATTGTGAGAAAAAATCTTAAATTTGAGATAGTAAAGTGGTAATTTTTAAAGTTTAGACAGCAAAGTAAAAGAAACCCAAAGTTAAGGGATCATTGGTGTTAATAACTTTTTTTGTAGGGATGATTTAAGCATAACTAAAAAAGCTAATGTATTTCTGACGTGGTTCTATTTATTATTTACCGGAAATTATCGATTGGGCAGCTACATATTTTGCTTAAGTCAGAGATCCATGTCATCTTGTTTCAAGGAGGATTGTCAATATTATTTTCCATCCTTGTCAGAAATTACTTGCCGTGACTTTTCCAAATGAGCTAAATGTAAGGATAAAGCCAACGAATTAAGCTCATGGAAAAAAAAAAAAAAAAGGCTGCTCAAATTCACACGTTTGGCCTAAAAATATTAAGAATATCAAAGTTGACTATTAGGTAGACACATCAATTAGGCTGCTTCTATTCACACCTTTTTCTTTTCGGTCAGTTTTGACTTTCCTAATCCATTACAAATTTACAAATACATGGTCATCAAGACATTTGCTTGGTGGCCAATTAATTTTTCCTAGTATTACACCTAATATCGTCTTATCCCCTTGTAGCATAGAAAGATATGAATGCTATATATACATATACTACGCGTGGTCTTGTATCTTCAGAGTACCCATCAGGAAACAGACATATTTTCTCCTTGGAAATAATTCATCGCTAGACACAAAAAAAAAAAAAAAAAAAAAAATCATTTTTGGATATTCTTCGGATAGAAGATCGATCGGGTTTTTGACGATAAACGATGTTGAAATTGACGTGGACAATTCCGTGCAACTCGTTTAGCCACCTTTCTGGAAAGCGTAGAGGCGTTCCAGCTTCTCATGTAGCGACAATATCCCACAAAAGTCTAAGCACTGCAAACCAGCTGGGGTGTTTGTTGTCTCTCAGGAATAGAAACAACTCGAAGATGTAAGGCTTTCTTATTGAATATTTGTTATGTATGATAGGCTTTTGCAGCTCTTGATTATGCGTTATTCATATATGGACATGCATGACTTCTGATCATTACATACAGAACAGTTTTACTAATTTATTATGCTTTCTATCATACGTTCCACCAGATCATTTTCAGCTTCATCGAACAAATATTGAAAATTTCCTCTTTAAACTCTCATTGTCAAGAGATTAGTCTGTAAATTTTTTTTTTCCAATTATTCATGAGATGCAGGGATAAGTTTGTATGCAACAGTGTTCAACCAGAAGCTTCAGGTGGAGGTCCTTGGAACTCTTGGTAAGTTATAATCTATACATTTTATTTAGTTTCTATAAATATATTTGTAACTATTTATGATAAAAATTAAATTATAATGCCTCGTGTACGTAATGGTTTGTATTGAACAGGCAAGGTTGGATTTTTGGAGTGGTGGCAACTCTGATTCTCCCATTCTTCAGAAGTAAATGGGGTCCTTTTCTAACAATCAAAAGTAAGTGCAACTCTATGTTTGATTAGCTGATTCATATTCTAGTGTATTTACAATTTTTAGAACTATTACTCTACGAGCCTCCAGTTTGTAAGACTAACACATATAGATATGCATCTTTGCGCGTATACATTCGTTTAAACGTGATGATCAGGAGATTTAAACAAATATCTTTAAATTTTTAGATAAGATAGACAAGGTTGTAGACACAGCTGAAGCTGTAGCGGAGGTTGTAGAACAGGTGGCCGAGAAAGTGGAGGAGATTGCAGACGAGATCGGTGATAAACTTCCGGAGGATACAAAGCTTAAGGGTGCCTTTGATCTTGTTGAAAAGATAGCCAAAGAAACAGCCAAAGACGCTCACATTGTAGACGAGTTCTTTGAAAAGGTTTTTACTTACCAGTAATAAATAATATTTCTGTTTTATAATTTAAATTCAACTAAATGCTGTCCACATAAAACATGTAATTCTAATGTTTGCAATATTTCTTATTAATGATAAATTAAAGCAGACTAAAAAGTAAAGTAGGGTGTGGTTTTTATGGACAAATCTTGTAAGTTTTTGTTTCTGTTTTCGTTCCGCCTAGAAGAACAATTTAATTAAGATTTGTGTATTAGTTTGTATTCAAAGCATCGTGCTGAACAAGTTGAGTTATTTTAAAGAATACTCCACGCGGTAGGTAATAATGTCTGACTAATTTATCCAGCTGTAAAAGGGAGAAAAATATCAGATTGGAAAAACAACTTATACCTGGTCAATGACTTATGAATTTTATCTAGTTTGGAAGATCAATTTTAATCTATAAGTTATAACTACGATTAATATAAACCTTTAAATAACTATAGTAAAATACAAAAAGTTATTGCAGTATAAAGCTCTACAGTTCTTAAACTTAAAATGTATATTTCAATTGCTTTAGAAGATTTTCTTCGGTTGATGAACGAAAAATGAACTATTTGTGTATGGCTCATGCATTTTGAATTTTGATTCCCCCTTTAGCAAGTTTTAGGCACTGTATTATATAATATTATATTGTTTTTTTAGGGATCTATCTGCCACTAATAGCTGCCTTTTGTCTTATAAAACGCAGGTGGAAGAAGTGGAAGACAAGGTGGAATCTCTTTTAGAACCAGTCTTGGAGGATCAAGCCGCAAGAGAAGAGACAAAAAATGTTGCCCAACCAATTGATAAAACAACTGCATAAACAATAAAATTTTCCACTCTCGAAAAAGCATTTTCCACGAGGAAAAAGTACTTGTAATATAGTTAAGCTTCAATTAAAGTCATTGCGCTAATATATGTATTATATGATTTGTTCATATTCATTTCATTCTTTGTGTGCCACAATATAATAGTGGCGACTGATGTGTGTACCGAATTCCTTTCTCATTCTTGTTATTTGATTTTATGTAGAAATTTATAACAATCTATTCTCAAATTATGCATGTGCAGTCCAAAACTACGTATTTGTTACTTTGGCATTACTTTTTAAAACTTGTTTTTGGGTTCCTGAGCTGAAAAGTAATCGGTGAAAGAAATTTCTTATAAGAATCTTTGTCCCCATGATTCAAAGTTAACAAGAATAAGTACTTTTCCTATAATCTTTTAATTAAGAACTCTGAACTTGTAACAAAGTTTTAATAAGATTTTATAAATTCTTAAAGAAATTTTGTCTTCAAGATTCAAAGCTAATACTAGTAAAAACGAAATGTTAGACAGCAACTTTAAACCACAAACATTAAATGATAGTTAGATAAACCATCATTTAATCCACCATTGTAATATGTCATGCATATCAAATAGTTTTTAACCGTGGCCTAATATCCTTGTTTGCTCAAGTGGAATAATATTAGACGACAATCTGTAAAAGAAACCTTCATCTATTGTCAACTAATGCCTTACATTAAACTGTCATTTAATTTCTTGCCCTAGACAAAATATGATTAGATTTTATTTCCTCTGCCTATTTCTAATTGGCCTCATAATTCACTGATGACATAAATTAGCAATATTTATAAAAATTAAACATAATAAAATCTAACAATAACAAAATATAATTTAATGAAATGTATTGTTTACATGTTTATGTATTGTTGTATATATTCTCTCAATTCATCTATCAATTTACTTATTTTCTCATTAGTAAAAAATTCTTGGCTTGTCACAACTTGTGTCCCTCATTCATAATATCTCTCATCCATCTTAGTACAAAATAGCTACGTTCTTTGTCTCCCTATTGTTGGGATATATACAATCATAAAAGGATATAAAGATATATATTAGTTAAAATAATAATTTGTGCATTTTTAATGACAATTCAACAAGTATTTATATACATGCTAGAATGCTTTCCTTTGGTTGTAGAATTTTAGTATATCCTTGCTGCGGATTGAAGAAGACTTGAGCTTTTGTTTTCACCTTCTATTCATTTAAGACCCTAAATACAGTTGGTTAAAATATAATCAATCAAAAGAATGATGCTATAAATTAGCAATAACAAATAATATAACTAACAAGAATACATATACAATCGAATCATCCTTATGAAGTTGGGGCGTTTATCATGGACAAATAGACCGAACACATTGCCCTATCTTTTAGTAAATAAGGGGCAATATCTAATGACCCCTAACATTATATGGTGTAAAATAACATTGGATGACTCCAGCTTTATCCAAAAACTCATTGAGCATCCTTGCTCATTCTTCAATCGCAACCTCAGCTTGGCCTAATACATAAGAAGTGATATAGGCGTTGATTTATGACATAGCAATGGTGCCAAAATTGCACATAAAACCAAAGATTGTTAGACGATGACAAATAAAAAGTAAGAAAATAAATAAACAAACAAACAAATAAATAAAAGATCGTTAACAATTAATGAAAAGTGTAAATATAGTTTTATATCTCATGTTTACTATGACACATGTCACACTAGTTTTAGTAAAGTAAATAAACCAATCAATGTCTTTGACAATGATAAAAAAGGGGCATACCCTCTATCTGAGTGATGTCACGAGGAATCATAATTGTAATTTTGCTAGAGGCGTCCATGTATTATTTTGAGTAACTACATAAGCTTGTATTTTTGGAGGTAATATTTCCAAACTATTTATTGGATGTATCATATCCATTATATCCTCCTTTTATTGCCTCTTTTTATTCCCCTCATTTCCTTTCCATGACCTCCATTGATTGGCTAGTCCATAGGCACCATAGGGTCTTTGCATATTCAATGGTGTTGGTCAATCAGAGCTTTGCAAAGTTAACTTAATGACCCAATTGCAATCCATGATTTAGGCTAATCCACAAATCCTTTGAGAGCATTGTCTATGACACTATTTTCCTCCATCGGAAAGGTAAAGGCATGTCCTTTACATAACGCATATTAATTGTAACGTATACATTACCTTCCCCAAATGCCATATAGTGAAGGACATCTATGGGGAGAGTATCTTCTTTCTTCTGTAACGATGGTTAACTGAATAATGGTACCTCGATTATTGAAAGTGTTAAAAGAAGGCAAGGTTCACCCTTATCGACACGTGATGAGAGCAGCTCTGGAGGTGGTGTTGGGGTTGCAAATTGCCTTCGCACAGGTGCATTGTTCTACCATAGGAGCTGTATTTTCTTCCCTGTGGATGGTGGAACTCCCTCTAGCTTGAATTCTCATGATCTTTTCCTACTCAAAAAACTTAGATTCCATCATTTTCACCTTCTTAAGTAGCTTAATCAACTCTACATTGGGGCTTGAGCTACAGGTGGAATGAAAAGAGTAGGACTCCTTGACAACTGAATTGACCATAAACCCGTCTTGAATGTTCAAGATTGTCTAATATGGTAGTCAATATAACATGTGTCCCGTGAGATTGGAATGTTCCTTACGATGGTTGTTTTTCATAATCCTTTGATTGTAAAATGAATAAAAGTTAAAACTAATACCACTAAATGTAAAAGTTGAAATACCATCAATCATATCATTCTAAAGGTTAAAAACATCAAGTAATTTATAATCCATTAGTCAATCTCTCCATATCTTAGATTTTCAAAAGTTTCATCCCTCTTTGTCGAGTGAACTTCTAAATAACATGACGAGGAAGAGGCGTAATCATGTTGTATAGTCTCATCAACACTAAAAGGTGAGGTTATTTAAATTTTGCATAAAGATTATAAAGTTTATAAAAATGAAGAAAATAAATTTTAAGTACTCATTCACGCTTCACTTTCTTATATCCCAAACGACCACATGAGTGTTCAAGATAGACTTCACTTCTTGTCATTTTTACTTTTTTTGATATTTTTATTTGCTCTTCACTAAGCTTGTATTTTATAAACTCCCTCTATTAGTCTGAACCAATAGAAGGGTAGTTTGTGATTACTGTTGTCTGGAGCTTGAAAATGTTGAGGTTTCCTTTGTGGTTTTTAATGAAAGCCTTCTTTAAGTTGTACCGAAAGTCACGTGCCATCTTAGAGGTGCTTATCATCAATAACGTCCTCATGGTCTTGAGAACCATGAAGAATACAATAATACCTAACAAACATGTTCCACATTGTCTTCATTGGTCTTCTTTGTCAAATCCTTAATTGTTATAGGAATGTGCTATTAAACTAAAACCCCAATATAACTTTGAAGCTTATCCCCCTCTTTTCCAATACTTTGATTCTTTTCATCCAATTCAACTTATATTTTTTCCCTATCGACCTTAATCTTGGAACGTATTTCATCAAGGTTGATCATATTTTTCTATCCGCATTGAGATTATATGGCTATCTTTTTTGGAGCTCATAATCATCATGTTGTTCATTTATTTCCTTTGTATCAATGAATTCATTGTCTAACATATTTGAATTATTTCTCAACGTTTCAATCAACAGCCAATCAAAAATATATAATCTAATTAATCATATAATAATTATAACAAAACAAAACATGCTACGATTTTAAATATAAAGGTAGTTTGTGATTACTGTTGTCTGGAGCTTGAAAATGTTGGGGTTTCCTTCATAGTTTTTAATGAAAGTTAGCCTTCTTTAAGTTGTACCGAAAGTCACGTGCCATCTTAGAGGTGCTTATCATCAATAACTTCCTCATGGTCTTGAGAACCATGAAGAATACAATAATACCCAACAAACATGTTCCACATTGTCTTTGTTGGTCTTCTTTGTCAAATCCTTAATTGTTATAAGAACGTGTTGTTGAACTAAAACCCCAATATAACTTTGAAGCTCAGCCCCCTCTTTTCCAATACTTTGATTCTTTTCATCCAATTTAACTTATATTTTTTCCCTATCGACCTTAATCTTAGAACGTATTTCATCAAGGTTGACCATCTTTTTCTATTAGCCTTAAGATTATATGGCTCTCTTTTCCGGGGTTCATAATCATCTTGTTGTTCATTTATTTCCTCTGTATCAATGAATTCATTGTCCAACATATTGAATTCTTTCTCAACATTTCAAGCAACAGCCAATCAAAAATATATAATCTAATTAATCACATAATAATTATAACAAAGCAAAACATGCTACGATTTTAACATGCTAACATAGAAACATATCAACATTCATTAAAACTACTAATTAATAACACCAAAACTAACATACTAATATTCATTAAAATCACATGTCAACATTAACTAATAAATAAGCAATGACAAAAACTAATAATACTAATTTACAACACTAAAACTAAAACTTATAAAACTAAAACCATTTAATCACAAATCCACTCAAAACACCTAAATAACACCTTTTGTAATTAAGAAAATTTATTAAATAAATAACAATAAATAAAAAATTAAAATGAAGATAAAGAACAATACCAATAAACTAATTACCAAATAAAGCAATGGCATAGGGACAAAGTCAAGAAGTGGCAATGATGGCGACGGTACATAGACGATAGGAGTCAAAAGTGGCAAAGACGATGATTGTAATGCTCGATTAACTCACAATTAACCAGTAATAAGCACCTTGCATATCTATATATTTGATGAATACACATTATTGAATTTCGAGCATATAGAAAGCATATCTTACAAGCAGGAGTACTAATTATTTATAAGATTGAATCATGCATAAACATGCTTATATTAAATAAATATGACATTGAATTATTAACACTAACATGCTTTTAAAAAGTTCTAATTGTAATGAAAAGCTTGATTTCTTGGTAAGGAAGATTGGTGTGCTAAACAGATTATGAATTGATTAGAAAGTGTTTTTCCATTTCAAATGCATTCTAAACTAATTGTTTTTCTTATTTATGTATTTGAAATAGACCAATATGATTGGAATTGAAAGTATGCAAAATGATGCAATTTGATTGATTTTTTAACTAGGTTATAGTAAATTGAATTACTCTTGCTTATACCAGACTTAGAAATCAGGCTATTTATAGCCATTTGAGGCATATTCACAATGGCTAGAAAACTATCCATTGGACATCATAGTCGACCCCAATACACTGGGTGCAGTCGACCTTGCTACAAGAGAACCAATCCATCTCAGGATGGTGCGGTCGACCCTACTACATGGTGCAGTCGCCTGCGCATCTATAGTTAATCAAGGTGCCAATTTTTGGTTTTAAAAATACTTTAAGTTTAAAAAAAATTTAAAACAATTTAAACCATTTCTAAATCAATTCCAAGTCTTGAAAACAAATGAAATAATGTAGAAACAATTTAGAACATAATTTGAAGATTGTATGCATAAACTATGTGCATTCTCTAACATCATACAAGCTTTAGAAATTTAAACCTATTCTTTATGCTTGTTGATGCCATTTCTTCATTCTTTAAGCTCTTTGATGATTGATCTATTTGCCTTTAATTTCTTCCGAGACGATGAATTTCTTCTAACTATTTTGATATGCTAAAAAAAAATACTAAATGGCTCTATATACTCAAGATAAATTTTTAGCATTTAAGAATTAATTGTTTGTTGTCATCAAAACAAAAATAAGCAATTCATTTGAAACCTTGGGGCCAACAACCCCTCTCAACATTAGAGAAGAACAGATGCACTATTAGAACATTACTACTAAGAACCTGAAGTTGAGTTCTAAGTGATAAATTAGCCACTATGCATAATAGGAGAAACAATTGTTGCTCATGAAGCTTCAACCACTAAATGACCTTCCAAATATCCTCCTTAGGAACATGGCTGACCAACTCTGTGGCCAAAAAATACTAATCATAATTAAGCCCCATAATGAAGATCTTAAGATATTTAGGTCATAGACCTAAAGAGAAAGCTCCCGAACCTCTTTGTAGGAAATTTAGCCTCATAAACCACTTCGATTCACACATACACCAAAATAAGAAATCAAAACCAAGAAGAAGAACACAACCTGATTTAATGAGGTTCGGCCAAAACTTGACTATGTCCTTACGAACTCCCCTCAAAGAATTTGATATGCACTTTTACTCATTAGTGTTGAGAATACAACTGTAAGACACACAGTTCTCTCATCAAAACCCTAGACTTTTCGAAGAAAATCACAACAAGAACCCCTAAGAAAATTACCCTTTATCATTCTTCACTCGCACTACCCAACGTTCTCTCTCTAGTTTGTTTTTCTCTTACAACAACTCTGAGCAACCTCCTTCTAACTTTCTTAATTATAACGATTAATACCTATTCATATAAATATTATTAGCAAATAGTAAGGCAATTTATGGCATATGTAAGAATTTTACACTGATTACAATTGTAGAAAATGACACTCTCAAAATACTTCAATGACTTGTCGTACTCTGTGAGTTGTGTAAAGATTGAGCTAGAGAGTATCTCAAGATTTCTACTCATATATGAACTAAATTGTCAACAATCTCTATCTTATTGTTAAATGACTTCTAATGTAAACGTTGTTTACTTGAAGATCCTAGCTCAATTGCATCACCAGTCACTCATTGTCAATTTTTAAAAAGGTCTTATAATGTTGGATCTTGCTGAGAGTCACCACTTTAGTTCCCCTATCAGCTAGATCTTCCTCTATGGTGACCTTCTCAATGTTGATTAATCCTTAAGCCACCTTTTCTCTGATGAAGTGAACCCTCACATCTACATGTTTAGCCCTGTCATGAAATATAGGATTTTTACACAAATGGATAGCACTTTAACTATCTAAAGACACCACAGTAAACCTTGTACCAATATCCCTTCCTTCAATGCCTCACAAGACGACTTTCTTTTCTTGTGCAGCTGGCTTTGTATTCCGGATTGTAGCTTGTAGTTTCAAATTATTAAAGAGCTTTATGGAGAGGGTTACGTGGGGCTAAAGCTGAACACTGCATCTTGTTTCTACCTCCTACTTTGGATTGACACTCTGCTGGGATGTCAAGCGATTTGTGGAGTGCTGTCGGGCTTTGCCAAATGTCTAAAGGTCATGCCACCAATGCTAGTCTTTACATGCCTTTGCCAATTTCGATGTAGCTATGGACCGACATTAGCATAGACTTTGTTCTCGGTCTCCCATACACTTAAAAAGGTAATGATTCTATTTTTTTTCTTTTGGTGGTTAATAGGTTTTCCAAAATCACTCATTTCATTCCTTACAAGCACACTACCAATGCGGTTCAAGTGGCCCAACTATTCTTGAATGAAGTGTACCATCTTTATGGTCTTCCCTCTTCTATTGTCTTTGATTGTGATTCTTGCTGTCGTAGCCTTTTTAGTGCTCCATCTTGTGGCTTGGTTAATACTAGTTTGAACTCATGTTCAACATACTATCCCCAAACTGACGGCCAAATCGAAGTCACCAACTGGGCTTTAAGAGACTTTTTACGAAGCCTTGTTGAGAGCACATCATGTCGTGGGACACTAAGCTTAGTCAAGCGGAGTTTTCTAATAATCATGCTAACCGAAGCACCCACTTTAGTCTATTTTGGGTGGTATTTGGATGTGTTCCATGATGCCCTCTCGACCTTGCGCCGCTTCCTGACCATACGTACATTCATGGTAAGGCTATCAATTTACAATATTCCATTGTTTCTCAAAAACGATTTTAGATGAAATATGCAGAAAACGTCGTAAAGATGTGGAACTTACATAAAAAAATTTCTCAAAACTTATTGTGAACATGCTATAGAGTATATTAATTTAACGCTTAATAAATATATATAAATTATGCTTACAGATTGAAGCGATTAAAACTGGAAAAGTCTACAAGAGATCATTGTTCTCTATATGAAATCAAAGCCTTTCTCACCTAGTCCTTGGCACCAGATGGATGTACATCTAGACGTAGAAGAAAATAGGTTTTTTCTAAGATCACTCTTCTTACTTTTCTCTCCTACTAATCTCAACACATGAGCAAAGCAGCTGGGAATAGAAGTACTATTTTTTCTCTTTTTTCCTTCTCTATACATGCATACTATGAGACTCTTTTGAAGAATTTTTACAGTCTAACTAGGACTCTTAACTGTGTATAGAATGAATAGAGGAGCCCTTTATTTTAGAGAATGAGAAACCTAATGAATTCTGAAGCTTCTTTTATTTTAATTTTAAATAACAAATATTTAATTAAAATAAACGAGATAAGTTTCTTTTTTCTTATACTGCATGTGACACCGCACACAGAGAGATTCTTTACGCTTGTAGTGCTAATCACTAGCCAATAAAAGAAGAAATACTGCTTGTTACTCAATCTGATTTTGTTTTTAAATTTAAATTTTCAATTTTGAATTGAATCATATTTATCTAAAATTAGAAATTTTTAAATATAAAAACTTGATCAACAAGTTTTGAACTACACAGAGAACTTTTCCCTATGCTTATGTGCATCACACCTACTACGTGTCTTTCAAAATTAATTATTATTTATTTATTATTAAATAATCTCATTATTTAATAATCATAAATTAATTTATAAGTAATTTATTTTAAGTGATATCTAATTTAAAATTTAATAATTCAAAATTAATTAATGAAGGCAATAATTTCACTTGTCCATGCAGTGGTTACAAGGACCAGACGCTTTGCTTGTTTCCACCAGGTATTAGCGCCACCTTCAAGTTTATATGCTGCGAATTTCACGCGATACTCCGCTGGCACACTAAGCGTATCCAAATGCTTCACAATCGAATCTAGCCAATACTCTGCCACATGCGGGTCCCCAGTTCCATCAAAGGTCGGTACTGATGCACGCCAAAACTCCTTAAAGTACGTATGCCGATGATTAGCCTCAGAATCATCAGGTCTTGCCCTCGCTGCCATCTGCCGGAATGCAACAAACATAGCCCTCATCATTTCCGAACTCGGCATCCGCTGTTGAACGACGTCTAGGTGCCATTCTCTCACTTCTGAAAATAAAATTTGGACTGTCAGTGGTATTCCATTGTCGTACCTATGTGTGCACAACTCCCAAGGTTC
>CAMOHE010048054.1:7383-36331 GCA_946598075.1 Artocarpus hirsutus
AAAACTATTAAATAAAAAAAAAAAAAAAAACTACTTTCAAACTGCATGAATCATTTTTGAAAAACAAAACAAAACAATGTTGGGTCTTTTTCAAAACTGTATGAATCATTTAAGAATTGTTTCCAATAATAAATTTATCGAAAAGTGTGAAGAATATTTTCAAAACAAAACAAAACAAGGTTGGGTCTTTTTTCTTTCCTCATCTTCTTATCATTTTCATCCCAACTTTCAACAATCCTCTGCACCGGAGACCCTCAGGGATTTATCCCTCGGGTAATATTTATATTCTTTTCTTTTTTGTCGTTTTAGTATTTTTCACATTATAAATGTGTCCACGCTTAGATCTCATTCCATATGGTGATAAGTTTGATGCACTCAAATCATAATCTAGTTGTGGTAGCTTGCTTACGTTTGTTTTCGTATGTTTTTAAGTTGTTTCTTATCATATTTATAGTTTTCGACGTGTTAATTATGGAAGATTTTAAGTAAATAAAAATTGATATCGACAACATAGAGGCTGTTTTGAAAGAGACAAAATTATTTCTTTTGGAGCTCTATTTCTCACCTTTGCAATGTAGCAAGCACCTAATTGCCTTCTTGGTTTTCTACCGGAACAATAGTTTGACTGTTTTATTTATCTTAGTGGATTATTTATATCGAACCATGTATTTCTTTTTCTCTTTTTTATGTGGCACTGATGTAACTTAACAATAAATGATATAATATTAAGAGTCTTTAACTAATTGATTCATCCTACATATTTTTTATGTAAACATATATATATATATACATATATCAACGATTTAAAAGACAAAGATGCTAATCAGCCCGTGGTCTAAACACACGACCGAAGTATTGTGTTTCTTTCCCAAGAACAAAATATGGATTTACTTTGTACAAAAAAATGACGGTGCCAAACAGCAGTACATGAGAAATAGATATTGGGTTAATTAAGCCTAGTGTAGCTAATAACACTGCTCTAAAACAAATCAATAGAAAGTAGCAGCAAGCCAGCAACTAGCAAGAACACCAAAGTTAAACACAATCGAGACTTCTGCAAATTACTCCAGAATAAAACGCTATAGCAGTTATATTTTGCCATTAAGCCGCCTGATCATGCTTGATGTCTCAGGCGGGGGAGGGTACTTTTTGCCTTAGATCGTGCAAGTTTGTTCCAGACAAGATAAAATTTGCTCATACACAAACCCCTAAATTTGCTTACTCGCTCATCAAATCATACGTTATCCATTACCCATATGTATTGGCTGCAAGAAAGCTCCATTCATATTTTTATGATGTATTTCTTTTTTTCTTTCTTAACTTGGAGTGTGGATTTGAAGTATGCATTTTGTAGTGGAATCGGTACAGTAAGGATTTACCGCTAGGTCAACGGTTGCATTTATTTTTTGATGATGTATTAATTAGATGACAATGCGGTAACTTTGCATTTAAACTGGTAAAAAAAGAATTAATCTTTTTAATTATTCACAATTCTGTTCATGAGTTTGAAGGATTCTAAAATGCAAATTTTCCCTTAAAAAAAAAAAAGAATGCAAAAATTAACGTGTATTTTGACTTGTGCTTGTGCTCGCCATCATCTAATTCTAACAAGTGCCTCGTTATAAAAAAAAAAAGAAAAAAAGAAAAAAAAGAAAAAGTAAACAACATGCAATTAATAAACTAATGTGAATAGATAATAATATATAATGCCTTGTGCCTTGATTCCTGTCACCATCAACTAACGAGAGGATGTTGATCTTCTCAATCGTCAACTGCATGCTCTGACCAGCCTCGCCAACTCCTTCTAGACAATACACAACAGTCAATTTCTCTCATTTATCCTTCCAAAATAATTTTGATCCTTTCCTTCTCTTGAATATTTCGTAACTGCCAATTTATCTTTCGTAACTACCAATAATTTATAATATTGCTTCACAGACCTTCCAGGAACTTTCCTATATGATCTGTAAATTTCTATAATAAAAAGAAGTTATGATTTCCTTCAAAAATAAACCCTTCAAATCGTAGATTACCCCCAAACTTCAAACAGGGAAAAAAACTTGTCTAATTAGATCCTCCATGACAACTAGCCGAAGGGACATTTACAAAACTAAATTACCACCGCCCAAGGTTGTGATAATCGACACTCAGTATGTAAAAACCGACTCCGTGAGCTTCAAAGACGTTGTTCAGAAGCTGACCGGTAAGGATTCCACAGCGACCGACAGTGATGAAAGAGCGCCTAAGCGACCGTTAATCTCAAACAACTCGAAGCATGAGAGTAGTACTAGTTTTCTATCTTCAGGTTTTCCGACTAGCGATATTTCGTTCAAAGACTTTGGAAGGCTGCTTAGAGAGATGCCACCGGTTGATGAGATGTGGGTTGATTAGGTTGATCAAAGACGTACGTTTACACGCGTCTAATAAAAGATATTTTGGTTAGTTTAATTTTCGATTCTTTCATTTCTTATGCATTGGCTTGTAATGGAATAGACTCGCAGAAATAAACGATTTATATATGAATCTTGGCCAGGTAATATGGCATTATTTATGTCCAATCTCTCTCTATCTTTTTTTTTTTTTTTAATTTTCTCCCTCTCGCCATCTCTATGTGGAAGCCCATTTCGCTTGCTGCTACTACGGGAATTGCTTTTGCTTTTTCCTCTAGTGAGTTGCGCGGAATCGGGATCAATTATAGTTTTGGTTACCAAATATGAAGTATGATTGGTATTAAAACAACTAAATGAAGGAATCCATAGGTTAATATGTGTTGAGCCACATATTTTTCTTTTCAGTGAGGGCATCATTAAAAAAAAAAAACTATTTTTATCAAATGAATATGCAATCAGACATTTGGATAAAATTACTACAATAGTCCCCGATCTATTTAAAATGTGAAAATGAGGTCCTATTTTTTGTTTTAGCTAAAATGTCCTTGAACTAAAAAAAAAGTACAAAAGGGCTAACTTGACTAACTTGCGTCTATTTTCCCTACTTTGTCGATAACATGTCATGCACATGACTAAATAATATCAATGGTATTTTTAATAAAATTATAATTTTTATTACATTTTAATAAAAAATTAATACTAAATTAAATTAAAAATTGTAAAACATAAAAAGCAAAAGCAAAAACAAAAAATAAAATCTATTAAGAAAACATTCTAGCCAACCACTATTCCCTGAGTCGACGCCCTCCACCCAGGCCACCAGAACCCCTCCATTGTTGCCTCTCTTTCATTCTCTCCTTCCCATTGTTGCCTCTCTTTCATTCTCTCCTCCTCCTTCTCCTCCTCACACACTCCACAACTCCCCCCACCCCCCCAACCCAAAGTCTCAAATCAATAAAAATTGATCCAAAAACCAACACGACCATGTCCTATCGTGTCATGTTCACC
Organism: Artocarpus hirsutus; assembly: GCA_946598075.1. NCBI lineage: Eukaryota > Viridiplantae > Streptophyta > Magnoliopsida > Rosales > Moraceae > Artocarpus > Artocarpus hirsutus. The sequence continues at coordinate 10,782 of CAMOHE010048054.1, forward strand.
ACGTCATAAAGCTATGAGAGTTAAAAACCCATCTAAAATTTCCCTCTCGTTCCCATTTAAAAACCCACCACCCAAATCTAAAAAACACACAAAAAAATCAACACTACAATTTGAAAATTACAAAAAAAAAAAAAAAAACACTCAACATTGATATAAAATATGACAAAAAGTGGGGAAATTTGCATCTGGTGGGACTAGATTCGCTAAGGTTGGGGAAGCTCCACTAATCTGGGTTTTGTGAGGGGGGATGTTGCGATGGAGGAGTAGGTGAGCTCCGTTGGTCTGGGTTCGCTGAGGGTGGCAGTTATGAAGGAAGGGTGGGGAGCTTAGAGGGATTTGTAACGACCCACTTGTTTGAGCCGTTACTTAAGGTTCTTTTCATAAACTTATATAGAATGCATGATATTATTTTTTATCTTACTTATATTACTTAGTGGTCATCATAAATAATTTTAAAATACTTGCTTACTTATAATTACAAACCACTTACTTAAACATACTTGCAAAAGCGGTTCTAGCTTACTATTAAACCATAAAATAAATAGTTTTTAAAAAAGTAGGATTTAGACTTGCAGCAGTATCAGCCTGACTATTGCATTCGTCCCACCGCTGCTCCCACCTCATCAACTTTTCATATTGACCTTTTGCTAGGATTTTCTATAGCATGAAGTAGCTAGATGAGCTTTCACTTAGCAAGTCCAAATATATCTCACAATACATTTATATAGGATTACTAGTAGTAATACAATGTATAATTCCCATTATGCTTACTTATAAATATCTTATCATTATCTTATTCTGAATTATGGGCCCAAGTGTTCGTACCAAGTGCGCATGATCTTCAAACACCAAGATCGTACCTTATCTTATGCTCCCCTTGGATCATGAGACTTAGAATCCTCACCTAACAGGAGATTGGTAAGACACTTAATTATCCTATCATGATTTGTTTAACTTAGGGTTTAGCTTACCAATCTAATATCTTAGTGAGCATACTTTATGTCATGACTTGGTATCTAAGATGATATACATAATGATTGCAATCATAAATCAAACATGAATAACACTTATTAAAATCACTTTATTCATGCCGTAGGTGAAGCTTGAAACTTGTTTGAACCTTGTGGCAACGTTTCCATTTAAATCTCTTTTCTTGGTTAGTCGGCTTTGTATCATTTTATGGCTTTGAATTTTGTTTGATGAGACTTATCGCTTGCTTTAAAACTTTTAGCTTAATCAGTAAGCTTGGGTCTATTTTGACTATTTTTGTGAAAAACACGATTTTGCCTTTAACAGGTCTTGCCAAATTTCAAACTCTTTGGAATGAAACTTATGATTGCTTGCTACCCAAAAAAGTGCAAGAAACCTACCTGTGTAGTGAAAAATACAGTTTCGTTGATTTTTATGTTTCGACCCAAAACATGAAAATCATGATATTTTTGCCCTTGGTACCAAAGTAAAACTGTTTGACACTATAACATGTAGTTTTTAACAAGGATTAAAACTCTTTAAAGGCTTTTGGAAATATTTAATCTTTTTTAAAAAGTTTTCTCATTTTTGACGTTTTAAAAGTTTTACAATTAAATGTTGTAAAATTTATGACTCAAAATCAATGCGGAATTAACATGAATGTGTCAAAAATTTCTATGAGATTTATAACTTTCTTGTTATAAGTTTTTTTGAAATCAATCACTTCTTGGGACTTTTGGCTAAATTTCTAAATGGGCAGATTTGAAAACAACGTTTTTTGATTTGATTCAGTTAGAATTTGAGGAGATTTTCTTCATGGAAAGAGTTTATCTTATCATTTCTAACAAACCATGTGTTGAACTCGAAAACTAATTCTATCTCTAAGTTACTCAAAAACTTAGATATTTAAAAATTGTCTTAAAAGTGTGTTGAAACACTTGATGCAACAAAGTTTACTTTTTGAAGTAAGAAACTTAATCTAAACTTAACCATCACATCCATAACCATACAATACATAAACAAATCATGTCATCATAAGTCTTTTACATGCCAAAGTCCATAATCACATATTACAACCCACAATAATTTTAAAAATACATACTTTGCACAAAGGTTTAAGGTTAGAGTTTTACCTAAGGTGTTCCAAGTTGGTGGATTACTCTTCTTGGTAAAAATGACCTCTATAACCTGTTGGTTTACAATATACAAACATAAATAATTAGTATTTAACATATAACTTAAACTTTGACAAAAGGCACTTGATAAAGTAGAATTTTACCTTAAAAGCTCTTTGGATCAACACTAAAATACTTAATAAGCTTGCTTCTAGTAGAGATTTGGAGGCTTGGATCAATACAAATTTGAGAAGAATTATGCTAAATGGGGATGGTTTTAGGAGAGGGAAAAATAGAGAGAAATTGGCTTCATGAATAGTCTTAGAGGAAAAGAAACACATGGGCTCTAAAAATGACTCTTGAATATGTACAATGCTTTATTCTAAGGATTTATTTGCAGCTAAATTTGCTCAAAATGCCTCCTCTATACCCAAATTTCTTAGAAAAATTTGGAGAAAATTTGTACAATTTTTGAGGTCCATTAAGATCAAGACATTAACTAAGTACATCTAGTGTACTAGGCATTACTTTAGCAGTCTAATTTCTATCGAAACTGTATTTTTCTTGTTCTAACAATATGATTAGGAAGAGATACTTTTCTTATTAGTTTAAAAATATCCAATATATTGTGTAACTATACTATTTAATTTTTATTAATAGTAGTTCATTTGTATGTGTGGAAACTAATTTTGTATCTCTATTGTGTTGCTAACTTGACTACTCTGAGTGTCTCTGTATAATGGATGCTAATAGTTAATGGACTACTAATATTAATACCTTACTGGTTTAGCTGGCTGGCATGCTATCAATCTTTATACTGCTTAGGACATTGGCACGATATTTTAATATTATTATCTCATATTTATTTTACGGGTATTTTTATCGCAAAATTCTACTTTTAAACATAATCTACGTGATATTAATCTTACCTCTTAAGGAAATTCTTTTACAAATTTTAGAGTATTTTAACTTTCAAAATTTATACATGAAAAATACACCATAATTCACTACATTGTATACAAAATGCATTATATTTTAGTCACATAATTTCATAATTACAAAAATATGAAACTTCACTAACAAAAATCATTGTTTAAATCTTAACTAAATTTCAAATTAAACTGATGAATTTTTTGAATATTACAAGTTTAGGTTGTGAGAGGGGAGGTGAAGGATTTGGGTTCAGTGAAGAAGAACAAAGTTTTATTTCATTTTTCATTTCTTTTTTTAATGGATTTTATTTTTTATTTCTAATTAAAATGTTGGTTAATTTAGTAGGGTTTTTTGAGCAACTTATAACAAATTAGGGTCATTTGATAGGCATGTGATCGACAAAAGTGAGAAAATAAATAGTCGTTTGTCAAGTTGGTCCTTTTGCACTGTTTTTTTTTTTTTTTTGAGATTGAGGTCATTTTAGCTAAAAACATTTCGAGACCTGATTGTCACTTTTTAAATAGATCGAGGAGCATTGAGGTAATTTATTTTAAATATTTTTATGATTGAGTGGAGGCGCATTTAATTCCTATTCGAATATAAAGGGTATAAAAGTAAAAAAATTGTACAGTAATAATAAAAGTTTCAATTATTGAGTGGGGGCTCATGTCATGCTTCATAACCGGGATTGGTGACCTCGTAGCATACTTTATATAATTAATCAAAATTAGTATTAAAACAACAATTTTGAGAAATAGATTTAAAGGAAATTCTTAAAAATTCTCAATTGAAAAAATAAAAGAAAAATAAACCACCATTTCACGAAAAATAACCTATGTCTACCACTTTTAAACCATAACGAGTCATTTACCAAATTTGTTAAAGACTTAGAATATCATAGAAAACTTGTCCTCAAAATACCGAAATAATATCAAATTGAAATACGACACTGGCACCAACAGGTCCTGCCGAACCATATAATTTATGCATACATAATTTAAAAGCAAAAAAACTAAAGCAAACATTCAAACCACAGTCCCACAAAAATACAGAAGTCCATGGAAGTAAACAATTAGTACATGTCTTTGATAGAGCATGCAACTAAATTATAAAGAAATGATAGTTCAGCTTACAAACTCCACAAGCCACACCAAATAATGCGCTACTCTGAAGCGTACTAAGATCCTGTAGTGAGAGATTTTAAAATAAAATAAAAGGTAAAACACTATAAGCAAAAGGCTCAATAAGATTGTGACTTTAAAATACAACATTTAAGTAATAGTAAAATTTATGTAAGACATAAATAAATAAATAAATGTACAAAATAAATAAAAACTTAAAGGAAATTTTATCAGACTACAACTCATGATTTCTCAAAAATCATAGAGAAACTTCGTAAGGCTTAGGATCACCACCGAAAGTAGCCTCGCGTTTTTGGGATCTATCCTTTAGGTCACTCACTATATGACCTTAACTTTAAAGGTCCCTTGCTTAATAAAAATCAACAATCCAAAGAATCACACGTCATATGGTATTTGAAAACTCATTCAAATCTTTCACACTTGAAAATTTTCATCATGAGATACAAAACTTTTATTTTATAAAATATTCTTGAAATTCATATTTTCAAAACCGTTGAAAATAAATAAATATTTAATTCAATTCTCAAAACATTTCAAGAATATATATATGTTAAGGTAAAAACTTTAAATCATGGTTAACAAAGAAAGGATTATAAATTCTACCTCGATATTAAAAAAAATCTGACACTGTTAATCTCGCATATGTGCTAAATCCAATGTATGATCTACTATGTTCTATAGCCTTAAAGACCACCCTAAAATTGGATGCTGACCTAATTTTTACAGAAATCACATTTCATAATTAATTTCACTAAATTTGGTTCTATTAGTGTGCTATTAATAATTAAATACAAAATAAACCAAAATGATAAAAAAAAATATACAACACGCTTAAAAATAAAATTTAAAACTATTTTGGTCATTAAATAGTCTAAAATAAATTTTGAAAATCATACAAGAAAAAGAGGTAAAAATACGCCAAACAACAAAAATTGTAAAACGATGCAGACTCCTGGTCTTCTCTGGGCACAAACCGACCTGCCGGTAGGCTAGTTTGTTGGAAAACTGGGTTTTCCCAGTTTTCCAACCCGAATCTAGATTGAGTTATACTCAATTTTCTTGCATTAAAATCAGTTCACAAAGCAATTTAAAAGTTCAAATATCCAGAGACATATCCACAACACATAGACACCAATTTCCCCAAATTTTATAATATTTTAGAATTACTAATCACATTTTGAACCAAAACTTGAGAACATGAAAACTTAGCACAAATTCAGTCCAAACTGGAGCATATATCCTCGAATATCAAGCATGCAACAACTCAAAAACTTAATCTCACATGCTTAGGTCATTTTTCTACACATTTGTCAAATCAAATCTTCAACTACTTCCATAATCTCATATCCAAACCCATATACATTTAAGATATTAAGAATACAATATGAATGCTTAGAGAAATTCTCAACTCATATTCTAATTTGAAATTCAACGAACAAATTAACCAGCAAATCCTTATTAAATGGAAAAGATAAGGAAAAATCAGTTTCTAGGTCAATGATCCTTCACCAACCCTTGAAAATTGGTTCTAGAACCTGAAGTGATTTGAGTCCAAGAGAGTAGTTATTTTTCCGGTTATTTTGATGTGTTTAAAGCTGAGTTTGTGAGTTTGTGAGAGAGAGAGAGAGAGAGAGAGAGAGAGAGTGGGAGAGTGTACTGGTTTGGCTTGTGGTTTTGTTTTAAAATGGCGCAAAAATGAATGGGGGACCACATCTGGAGTGGAGATGTTTGATCAGGATTGGGAAATTGCAACAGTGGATTTCAAAAAATGCTGCAGGGACACATCCGTAAATAATGAAAAATTGATGAAATCTCAGGTTAAAATATGTGAGCATTCTTCAAAATATATATATGTGTGTGTATATATGTGACCAGGATTTTTATATGCTCTAAAAATTTAAAATAATGGAACGCGATTAAATGAATGTTAATAAAAACTTATTTATATTTAAGCATGCTAAGTACACCAAATTAATTTAATTAGTTAAAATTAATATTAAGGGTGCTACAGCACATGCTCCCATTCATTAATGCTTACCCACGACGGTATTGCATAATCTTATTAGAGTTTATCTTTGAATTTAAGACATTAAAATTTATTATTCCCTGTCATTTATAATAATTATTATTCATGATCAAAAACTTGCAGCAACTATTAAACTAACATTGTATTCAATGTAAGCAACTATTATACTAATATTGTATTCAATGTGGTGTATGATAAGTGAAAATTAGCTCTTAAAAGGAGTTCGAAATGGAGAATCCTGAGCCCAATCGGACAAATGGCTCCTTTGTGTAATTGTAGGGGTGGTTACGGGTTGGATTTAGATTTAAGTTTAATCCAAAGTTCAATCCAGTTGCAATCAGATCTAAAACTTTAAGATTAAAACATTTCAATCCACAACGTAATCTAAAACCTTTGGATTAGATTTATAGATTTACGAATTGAGGTATGATCTTTAAAAGTAAGAATATTAAAGGCCAATTTTTTCAACATCAAAAATTAAATAACAATCCATAAAATATAAAATAGCTTAATAGAGTTAAATTTGTTCCTACAAGTCATTAAGACAAACTTCTTTCAATAAAACTTAAAATCAAGTCTTCTTAAAAAAAAAAAAGAAAACGCAAAATAAAGTATTGTTCACTCATCAATTGTACTTAAAACTTTAAAGCAATTCCAAATTATAAAATATATGAATATATATATATATATATAGAGGGTTTGGGATTAACATATTAGATGAATTAAGAATTTCTCAATTCGTAGTCCAATCTAAAACCTTTAGTTTGGGATCTTTTTAATCTATTACCAATCCAAAACCCTTCCTAACCTAATCCAAATCTTCAGATTGGATTGAAATGAGTTGATTTCTCATATTGGCAGATTTTGTGAAGGCCTATTTTGTGTGTAAGAGAGAGAGAAGAGGGTCTCTTTGACTTGGTGCTTGGATAGATCATGCCCAAAATCACAAGCTTGGGCTGTTATGGATCAATTGGGCTTATTCGTTTCTTTTGTTTTACGAAAACTTTAAGGAAAAACCTCTCAATCAGAAGTGTTGGAGTTTTGAGTTTATGGAATACCACTTCATAGGATTGGTGTTCAACATAGCATTTTGTTGCAAAGTTTCTAAATTACCATTTTAAGAAATTTGAAAGACAAATATATCTGTTATGTTTTCTTTTCTCCTTTCTTTCCTCCTCTCCTTCTTCAATTTTGCTAGTATAAACTTTCCTCTCTCATGGTCTTTTCTTTCCTCTCTCTCCTTGCATCAAAATACATTTCCTCACTTTCAGATTCTTCCTCATCCCTAACACTAAATTGTCGACATCAGTGAGCACTGCATGGCTCTCCCCAGGCAGAAGTGAGAACTCATCCTCTCGAAAAGGACCCGGGCCGAGTCCACGGTTTGTCATTTTCATGATCATTCTCCTCATGAAACCGGCTGCTGTGTTCAGATCTCACCAGATCTCCTCATATTGTGAGACTCAAGCCATGTGGTTTTCCATGTTATTTTTTTATTTTTTATTTTACATTTTTTAATTATAGAAAAAACCTCTAGTAGATTTGAGTTTTTCTTTCTCTTTTTATTGCTATGATTTTACACTTTGGGGAGAAAACTTTTAGATCTATATGATTCGTGGAGAATTTTTTTTCTTCCTAAACCATAGGTTTACTCTAAACTGCACCACTGGTTTACTCTTATGGTTTGTTTTAATCCTTTCTTTCGTGTTAGTTATGTTGATAAATTTTTTTTTGTTTTTTAAAAGTGCTAGTTTATTAAAGAGTTTGCTAGTAGTTTTCTTTTATTTTGTATTTGTATAGAGTTTTTTATTTTCCCGTAAGCAAGATTAAGTTTAGAACCTATAAGTGCATGAATCTTAAGATTTTCGAGGACAAAACACGCTAAGCATGTTGAGCATGTTTAAGAATAACCGCGAGCCATGGATAAATGACTTAGCAATAAATTGTGGTAGTACCTGGTAAGATGAAATGAGTATGAAAGTATGAAGGTTTAAGAAAATGTTTGACTTTAGATAAGTCAACACATTCTTAACGCTCCAAACAGAATTATGGTCCGATAAGTAAGCACCCGATCAGTTATGTCGAAGAGAATTCAAGTGCTTAAGCACGGGTTATTTTGGAAACCCAAACATTTATTTATGAACAAAAATATATGGAATTAGAGCTTAAATTCCATGATACTTTAATTAATGAAAATTTGTTAGTATTTAGTTCCACTAAGCACAATGAAAAGTTATTAGAGTTCTGTTCGAGATTAGAAACCTATTATCTTAATTTGAGGTGAAGGAAGATTATTAGTAAGAAACTTGGAAATAGGGGCAGAGCTAAAAAAATTAGTCCGAGGAACATAATGTAAATTAATAATGTCAAGAAAAATTAAATGAAGGAGATATAGAACTTTACGAAGGGACGAAACATAATTTCATGAGAGCATAATTTAGCTTTATGGGGGCGAAATATAATTTTTATGAAATTTTGTAAACAATATTGAAAGAAAAAAGTTCAAGGGGTGGCCGCTCGTTCTCGTCTATGTGTAGCTCTACCCCTACTTGGAAATCAAAATATAAGAATTTAGATAGATACTTTAGTGCAGTTAAACAACATTAGTTATCGTTCACTTAGTTTAGAGAGTTTCATGTTAACTAATATTAAGAAACTAAATTCGTTAGTGTTTTGAGCTTGGACAATTCCACGAGTCGAGTTGAGTCGAGTCTTGTGCAATCAAGGTATATGAAGTTCGAATATTCAAGTTAAGGATTTTCTTGAAAAATTTTATGTTTTGTTTTTTTATTAAAGAATTTTTGGAATTATAGTACAAATTTTAAAATTCTATAATAAATATTAACGTCAAGTTTATAACACTTTTGAGCCAAATAATATGATTGATAGTCTTACACTGAGATTTAAGGCAAAGGAAACTTCAAGTCGTAAAGAACTTAAAATTTTGATATATAAGAATTTCAAGCATAGTGGTCTTAGCAATATAACGAGAAACACTCTAATATCAAAACGTCTTTAGTTGCCTTAGAACTAAAATAAAGGTTATAGGAATAGCATTTTAGGTAAAATGCTATCTGGTTACTCGAAACTGGATATTGTAGAGGACATTATGCATTTCCAAGATCAATATAGGAAAAGTTACGATTAGGCTTTATCCAGTTGGGAAAATAGTTTTAAGATTAACAGCAGTTCTATTTGGTTACGCTATTTAGCAAAAGTAAATTGCCAATTTATTTGGAGCTTACTTTTTGAGATTGCTAATTAGTGGTCTGGGATTGAAACTATTGACAGTTAAGCCTCTCCTAAACTAAAAAAAAAAAGAAGTTTATGATTCAAGTTTAAAATATATTTCAGAAACACATCTAAGATTGGTTTTCATATGTGCTACGCGATTGATCGACCGAGCGTCGGAAATACCTCGTTTGGAAACTAGATCTCATAGCAAGATAAGCGGTACAAGTTACCATAACCGTACAAAAATTAGACTTTGCAAGGAAATAAGGACAAAGAAAGTCAAAAAGAAACCTTAAAAAAGTAGATCTTGTTTTGAAAAGTGGTAATACTTTGCACTACTCATTTACGAGGATGTTGACCCATTTAATGAAGGCTTAAGTTTCCCTCCAGTTTCTTAAGTATATGGCACAAATTTTAGGGGTTTAAGCAAGATTTTACCTCTTCAAAACTCACTTAGAAGCCTAACCAATCATGCTAATTAAGGAATTAAGCCAAAATTAGTTCTAGGCCTATAAATAGAACATTAAACAACTAGATCTCATTTTTGCTCATTTCCTCCTATTCTTCCACAAGATCTAACGTGTCTCTCCCCCTTCATTCTCTCAAAAATTTCATTCCCTTCCACTCACTCAAACTCATCTAGAAGCAAGAGGAAGAAGAAGAAAGGAAGAAGGAAGATCTAAAGGAATAGCCTTCAAGGGTATAATCCTTAACCCTTAATCTTTTCATTTCTTAAGCTATTATCTAAGTTTGGTTTATGGTTATTGAGGCATGTAATAAGTGCCTGAAAGAGTGTTTATAATGTTGTAATATGACCAGGATGTGCTGGTTAATGATTGAGCATGTTTAATGGTTGTATTTTCACAGTTACAAGTAGGTCTGGCAATTTAGACACGGCACGATGACACGATACGAAAACGACATGAAATAAACGGGTTTGGACCGCACGTCTATTAATTGTGCCATAAATGGATTAGCACGAATAACACGAAAATAAACAGGCTGGATTCGTGTTAACACACTAAACATGCCTTAACACGTTTAATTAAACGGGCCGTAAATGTGTTAATACGGTACAACACGACCCGCCCATTTATAACACATTTAAGCTTAAAAATAAAAATATTTGAAATATTTATAGTAGGTTAGTATTAATTAGATATTGTGTTTTTGTTAATTTTCTTTATTGGCTTTTTTTTAAAATTTTTTTTAAATTTTTAGTTAATTGGGTCATAAACGTGTCATATGCGTGTTGTTATCGTGTCAACCCGTCACAGCACGTTTAATAATCGTGTTAATCATGTTGTGCTGTGTTACGCGTACCATAGGCGTGTCATGTTCGTGTTTGTATTTTTAGCACGTTTATTAATCGTGTCATGTTCGTGTTTGGGCTAAACGTGTCATGCTGTAAATGTACTGACACGAACACGGCACGAACACGATTATTGCCACCCCTAGTTACAAGTGGTTTTAAAAAAACGATCATTACATATTTGCTTCAAAAAATGTGCCAACCGTAGGTTGATTTTGTGATTTTCATAAATACGGAAGTTGTCAATCTCAACAATGTTAACAACTTTTCATGAAAAGTCAAAACCTAAAATTCTGACTCTACAATAGTGTTTTAGACGATTTTTCAAAAATGCATGTTTGAAATTTTGAAAATGTTTTTGAACAAAAACACTGCTCAAAACTGCACTAGGAAAATGGACCTCTTAGAAGCTAAATCTTGGATTTTGTTCAATACAAAACTTGTAGATCTTGATAATTTAAATAACTTTTCATGAAATATCAAAACCTGAAGTTCTCTCTAAGGTAAAGTTTCGGGTGTTTTTCTGAAACTACTGTATTATTGTTTCACAAATTCTCGCAAAAAGTGCAATGTGTATATTTTGGAAAGTCTGAACTAGTTTCAGAACGAAACATAAAACTTTTAAATCTTTTCGAAATAAAACAAAGAAACTTTTTAGCAAAACTATCTCCAAGTTATAAGTAAGTGTTAATTTTCAAAACTAACATAAAGTGCCACAGTAGTACAAATTTTAAATAGTAACATTCATCTAATGGCAGAATTACATTTTAAAACCAATACAAAAGTTTCAAAACTTCAAAAAATTGTAGTTTTCATTTGATGGTTTTTTTCTTCAAACGCGGATTCTAATTTAAGTTATGATTTTTAACACAAAATTTTAGTATATGAAAAATGACCTTTTCTAAATAACTATGACGATTTTATGATTTTCCAAGCATGATTGAAAATGGAATTTATGGAAAAAATTATAATGCCCCCTTATGGCCACCACAAGGAATGTTATTTTTACTGTTAAACTTAATAATTACCGATAAGAAGTTTGAAATAATCAACATTACTTAGAGAAATATCCCAGGAAATACATCCATTACACATGCAATTTTTTTTCAAAAAAACTACTTACTTGATTTAACTTTTCTTTTTTAATTAGCCGGATAAAACACTTAAGGCATACGGCTAACCGACTTCCTACAGAAAACTTAATTTATAAAACAAATATTTAACAAATACAAACTCACACATATATAATGCAAGCACCCTTAATTTCTATAGAACAAATAACTAAGACTAATTACTAAGAAATGAACTATATAGCATATTCTTTAATAATTAACCTAAGAATCCAAAAATCTAAAATATAAATTGCAGTAAAAAAAAAACATAAGTTCAAAAGAACATATCATAAAATAGAACCGAGTCTAAAACAAATAAAAAAGTGAAACATGATATATTAAATTTTGTTTGAGTTTAAATTCTTTTCATGACATGACTCTATTTCCAATTCAACACTCTTTGCACATACGTCCGTCCTTGTCCTCCATCTTAATAAACCTACATCTTATCCTTATCTGCAGCATGATATAAACTAAGTAAGCATAAGCTTAGTAAGTATACATTTCTATCTCACAACATAAAACATTTCATAAAAACCATTATATAATATTGTAATTGTAATCATAGTAGTGCATGAGACACAAGTTTATATAGAATATATCTTTTTATATAAACTTTCAAATTAAAACATTATTCATTTTATCTTTAGGGGCCCAAGCGTTACACGATAACCATGAACATAGTTGTAAAAGAGGTGTAAGGTTGCTAATCCCAAACCAAACATACAAGTCTACATTACAAGACAGTCCACCTAGCAGGACAAACATAAACATTAGGTGTACAACGACTAATTAAGTGATAAATATATATATATATATATATACCTTTAATATACCTTCTTGTAACCTATTGTTGTTAATTTGATTAATATTACAATTTAACAAGAATGAAGTATTCTGTTTTAAGATGATTGTACGATACACTGTAAATATGGTTTTGGTTTTATTAAGGTGTGAACTGTTTAAATGTTAAACAGTGATAATCTGTTTTGAACAGATTAATATATATCATATGGTCTGTTTAATTGTTAAACAAGGATGATCAGTTTAGAACAGATCAAAATAAATTCATGAATTTGTTTAAGTGTTAAACAGAGATTAATTAACTCTGTTATGAACAGATTAGGTAATCTAATTAATTAAACTCAATGGATATAGGCAGCAACTCATTCAAACGAGTACGGTAAATCGTTTACCTTTCGGGGGCGCTGTCCCCTTGACCCTCGCCCACTAACCGGCTAGCGGGATTACCGCTAGGGGTGCTGTCCCTTGGACCCGCTAGGGGCACTGCCCCTGGGACCCTGTAAGGGGCACTGCCCCTTGACCCCGAATTGTTTCATTACATATATCATTTTGGTCATAATAAAAATTTAAATGTAATAAAATCAATATGTGGTTATTACATAATTGACCTAGGGCACATCACTAACAATCTCCCACTTGCACTAGGCCCAATCAATATTGTATCTAATGCCCATTGACCTAGTATGACTCTCATGCTTAGGCCCAATCATAAATTGTTGCTGCTTCTCGGTTCACAAAAGATGTTACTAAGATTTATTATTAATTTATGTATTTAGTATGTCAAACTTATTTTTTAGAAAATACTTTGATTCAAAATTTTTAAAATTCTACTGCATACTATTTTCTAACAGTTGGTATTAGAGTATGTTTTAACGTTGATTTTACAAGTTTGTGATCATACTACATACATGAATTATGTGATCTTATTCTCTCCTATACTTAAATTTAATTTTTTAGAGAACTGGAACTCTAGGGTTTGTATATAATTAAATGTTGTCATGTGATTTTGTGGTGAATGTTTATTAATTAATAATGGTTGATTAAACTAATATTTTAATTGTTTATTAATTAATTTTTGCTAGTTACGGTTCCTTAGAGGTTAAAATTTGTATCTAAGTTTTTCATGTAATTAGATGGAGGTCCATCATCACTTTCTAAGATTTATTATTTTATTTTTAATTTATAAAAATTTGTATTAAAATAATTATTTAAAGTGAAGACAGATCTAGAAGATGGAGATTATTGGAGTTCTATTGTTTTTCTGTGTTTATAAATTTTTATGTTTTTGAATTTTTGAAAATAAAATTAAACATGAATTTCTACGTTATTTTTGAAAAAATGCTCGTTCAGCTTAGTCGACAGGCCAAACCTTCTAGGTTGGCAAGTCAATAGTCATAGACGGTAGGCTGGCAACAAGGCCAAACAGTTTTGAAAAAGGTGCATTTTTTAGTGTAGATTTTTATTTTGTTTTTGAAACAATTTTGAGAAACATGAAATTTTATGATGACAAAAAAAAATAGCCTTTTGATCTATGTAAGATTGAAGAATGAAAGATAGATGTCACATGAAAAAGGATACAATAAGAAGATACAAGATGAAGAATCGATAATATATTTCGATTGATCTTTTTTAATCTTTATTTTCTTTTCTCCAGAATGGAACCATAATATTGCGGCTATTTATTATTTTGCTTGTGTCTTTGCATGTTGTTTTGCTTGTCTACATTATAATATGATTTACCAAGTATGTTGATAACATTCCATATAGAATAAAGAGTGCTACTCATTAAAAAATATTTCATGTATGTTAACATAAAACCTTGAATTTTAAAAATATTAAATGGGAGAAGGTTTTTGAAGAAAGGACCTATGGCCTCCATCATTGGTCCATAGGTAACATATGGTGGTTCTAAGAAGGGATTTCATCATGTATAGGGTTAGATCTTCAAAGGCATAATTTATTTTATCATTGTACACCCCTAGATAGCAATTGTAAATCATAGATAAAATAGTTAAAATGATGGTTATACACTCAAGATTAATTTTTTTATTAACCTCCTCTAAGAGCTCTGTTAATGAAATTAATGACCAAAGAAAATGATTAGTAGTATATACAAGATCATACGGGTCTTGAATAGTATATATTAATTAGAGAAAATATGTGTTCCTAATTGACTTTGGTAAGTCTCCCCTAGGAGGCTTGTTAGATTCTGAGTTGGGAATTATCATTGTAAGGTTGTGATTTTTTTTAAGGTTTTGACACATAAACAAATTATGTGTCTACTTGTTTGTGTTATCTTACTAAACTGTTGTAGAATGTTTGCTTATATTTGGTATATGAATGTTTATAGTAGATTAAAATGTCTAAAAATGCTTTAACATTGATACTCGATATGAACATGTTAACTGGTGAGAATTACAATGATTGGGAAAGGAACTTGAATATTGTCCTTTCATTTGAGAAACTAAAATTTGTGCTGACAATACTATGTCTTCCCCGAACCTATTGGGGGTTCCATAAATGAGCAAATCTAAGCGTATGATCACTGAAAGGATGCTAATAATTAGGCCTACTGTTACATTATGGTTAGTATGAATAATGTGCTATAGGCTCAACATGAGGATTATGAGACTACTAAGCAAATCTGGGATAATCGTGAAGACATGTTTGGAGGCATAGCCTAAACAAAAGGGCAAGGGGCTCTTTGGAAACTCTTAAATTGCTAACAAAGACCTGGGACTCCTATGAAGGAGCATATGATATTGGTCATGGGTTACCTTCCTGAGGCTCAAATCCATGGAGCTGACATTGATGTTGAGTGACAAATGACAATAGTCTTTGAAACTCTGTCTAAGGAGTTCATCCCATAAGAGCTTTGCATAATTTGAGCAATAGATAGGATATGACCTTGACTAAGTTGATGAAGCAGCTACAGGAGTTCAAAAATCTGACCAGGGAAACTCCTGTTGGTGGTGAGACCAACTTGGCAACTGTATCTAGTTTCAATTCTAACGCAAGGAATGGAAAGAAGTAGAGGGCTAAGAATAGAAAGTCTTCTGTCCCAGCAAAAGGCAAGGATAAGAAGAAGAACCTAGAAAGGCTGAAGTGCTTTTTCTGTGGGAGAGTTGGGCACATCAAGAA
Source organism: Artocarpus hirsutus (assembly GCA_946598075.1). NCBI lineage: Eukaryota > Viridiplantae > Streptophyta > Magnoliopsida > Rosales > Moraceae > Artocarpus > Artocarpus hirsutus. The sequence continues at coordinate 26,570 of CAMOHE010048054.1, forward strand.
GAGTTGCGAGGACTTCTTTCTTGAGGAGGTAAGTATGAACTTTCGGTTATCAAAATTTGTTTAGTTAAGGAATCAAGTGATATTTAGGTCATAGATTCTGGAACAACTAAGCATGTTTGTGTTTCTCTACAAGGGTTTAAGGAAAACTGCTACACAAGCACTTCACGTTGCGGATGGCCGATGGATCCTTAGTGTTGGCTGAAGTAGTGGGAGATGTCAATCTTTATTTTGATAATTATAGGATTTTAGTTTTGAAAGGTTGTTTTTATGTGCCTAGACTTAAAAAGAATTTAATATATGTAGCTTGTTTATTTAAAGAATCTTTTTCAGTATCTTTTACTAATAAAGTGGTGATTCGTAAAAATAAATATTTTATTTGTGATAAATAGTTGCAAAAAAATCTATATTTTATCAAACCTAAGATGGATTCATTGCTAAACACTAAGGTTAATAATAACTCTAAAAGACTTAAAATTTCTCACTCTAATAAGACTTATCTTTGGCAGTTGCGATTAGGTCATATTAGCATAAATAGGATTCAAAGGTTGGTAAGGGATAGATATTTAAGTTACTTGGAGGTAGAATCTATACCACAATATAAATCTTGTTTGGAGGGGAAAATGACCAAAAGGCTATATAGGTCTAAGGGTCATAGGGCCAATAGGGCTTTAGAACTTATGCATAGTGATGTTTGTGGTCCCATGAATATCAGGGCACATGGAGGGTATAAGTACTTTCTCACTTTTATTGATGATTACGTAAGATATGGGTATGTATACCTAATGTCATAATAGCAAAACTTTTGACAAGTTTATGGAGTTTTTGGCTTAAGCGGAGGAGCAATTAGGTAAATCTATAAAGGCACTTTGATCTAATCAAGGTGGAGAATATCTCTCCAATGAGTTCTTGAGACACTTATTAGAGAATGGGATCGTATCCCATCTAACTGCTCTGGGCACTTTACCGTAGAATAGCATAGCTGAAAGAAGGAATAGGACTTTGTTGGACATAGGTAGGCCTAGATGAGTTATTCAACATTACCTTTATCCTTTTGGGAATATGCATTACAAACTACATGTTATCTTTTGAACAATATGCCTTAAAAATTAGTTCCTAAAACTCCTCACGAGTTGTAGATGGGTAGGAAGACATCCTTAAGCCATATTTGCATATGAGGATGTTCAGCTCATGTCCTATACAAGGAAGCAAATAAGTTGGAAGCATGTTTGAAAGTTTGCATGCTTGTTGGATATCCAAAGAGACAAAAGGGGTTTATTTCTATAATCCAAAAGAAAATCAAGTCATGGTTTCAACGAATACAACATTCCTTGAGAAAAGTTACATGAACGACTTTAAGCCTCAAAGCAAAGTGATACTCGAGGAGTTGATGAGTGATTCAATCACTCTGGGTGGAACTAATTTAATTAATGTAGAAAAATCAGCTAAACAATAACCTAAGAGGCTTTAGCGTAGTGGAAGGATCGGTCGTCAACCCAAGAAGTATATGTTCAATGGTGAAGCCTACTTGGCTAAACTGGTTGAACATGACAAAGATCCTTACATTTATACAGAGGTTATGGAGGATGTTAATTCAAAGCTCTGGATAGAAGTTACGAACACTGAGATGAAGTCTATGGAGACTAATCAAGTTTGAGAACTTGTGGATCTTCACGAAGGTATAAAACCCATAGGATGTAAGTAGATCTAGAAGAGAAAGAGAGGAGCAGATGGGAAAGTTAAAACCTATAAGGCTAGACTAGTAGCTAAGGGATACATACAAAAGAAAAGAATCAATTACAAGGAAACCTTTTCATCTGTAGCCATGCTTAAGTCCATCCACATTCTCTTGTTCATAGCTACCATTTTCGATTACGAGATTTGACAAATGGATGTCAAGATGATTTTTCTAAATGGCTATCTTGATGAGTCTATATACATGGTGTAACCAATGAGTTCAAGGCTAAAGGTCAAGAAACCAAGGTCTGTAAGTTGCTAAAGTTAATTTATGGACTTAACAGGCTTCTTCTTCTTGGAACATAAGATTTGATCAAGTGATCAAGACTTATGGATTCAAACAAAACGTAGATGAACCATGTGTCTACAAACACATTAAGTATGGAAAGGTGGTTTTTCTAGTACTCTATGTGGATGATGATATTCTGCAAATTGACAATGATGTTGGTGCATTCTCATAGGTCAAATTATGGTTGAACAAGTAGTTTGACATAAAGGACTTGAGTGAAGCTAATTATGTTTTAGGCATCCATAACTTTCAGGATAGGAAGAAAAAAATGATATCTTTATCCCAAACTACATACGTAGATAAAATTCTCGAGAAATATGCAATACAGAATTCCAAGAATGGTGGGCAATCATCTAGGTCTAGGATTACTCTTTCTAAGAAAGATACTCCAAAGTCTAATGAAGAAAGAGAATACATGAAGAAGGTGCCTTATACTTTGGTAGTGGGTAGTCTCATGTATGCATTGTTTTGCATACAACTAGATATTTGCTATGCGGTTGGAATAGAAAGTCAATTTTTGTTGGATATAAGACCAAACCACTAGGTTGTAGTCAAGCACATTTTCAAGTACCTAAGAAGGACTAGAGGTTTGATGTCAGTGTATTCAGGTGAGGATCTAACACCTCTTGAATACACTGATTCAAATTTCCAATCCTGTCTAGATTCAATAAGATCAACTTCTAATTCTGTGTTTGCTCTGGGTGGAGGCACCATTGTTTGGAAAAGTGTCAAGTAAGATTGTGCTTTGGATTCAATGATAGAGCCTGAATATGTAGCAGCTAGTGATGCTTCAAGAAAAGTGGAGTGGCTTTGCAAGTTCTTTGAGGATCTTGAGGTAGTTCCTGGTATGGATAAAGTATCACTGTATTGTGATCACACTGCAGCAGTAGCCAATGCTAAGGAACCAATATTTTATAAGAAGAATAAGCATATTCATCAGAAGTATCATGTCATAAAGGACTTTGTTGAGGCTGGGCATGTTGCAGTATGCAAGATCTCATCTTAGGACAATTTAATTGATCTTTTCACAAAGATACTACAAGAGTTTTTGAAAAGCATGTAAAGGCTATGGGGATGCGAGATATGTCACATTTACTCACTTAGTGCAAGTGGGAGATTGTTACACATAGTGCCCTAAGGAGTAAATTATTGTAATATGTTTTTGGAGATATTTTATCAATAAAGAGTTAATTTATTATTCATATACCAAATGTTGTCCTCTTTATGTTCATTTCTGTTGAATGTATGACAAGCAAACAAAAGTCTGAGACTATCGATCAAAACGTTTAAGAATCATGTATATGATGGACAAATTTTATGAAAGACATGAATCTTAAAGGTGATGGTCTAAATCATAAGATCCAAAATCGAGGGAATAAAGTTGGGAGATTTATTCATACTAAGATTATTAAATTGTCTACATTCCAAAAGGGAGATGGCTTGTCATGGTTATCAAAGCAGGACTTTACAAGTAGAAACTTTGGTGTATTGTCATAGGTGACAATGTATTGGCTCAAGACAAAAAGCTAGATTGATTTGGTTAATAATTCTATTCTTTCAAATCAATTCATGTTAAACAACTGTATGTATTATGTCTTAATCCTAAAATGACTAATGGGCCTATATTCTTCACTTGTGTCTTTTGATGTACCAAAGGGTGACATCTTGAGTTTGATGATAGCACATATACCAGTATATTGGAGATATGACTATTGATTGATATAGACTCGTTATTTATAGATATGAAATCCATAGCTCTTTTGTAGAGTTAATGATATTCTTTTATTAGCATTATCTTGTAATTGGAAGTCTGAAGCGCACAATCATTTGGATACATAGGTGTAACTGAATAGTATACTATCTATGGATAGTAATTATTCCAAGGGCGTGATATGGAATGTAAGATAAAATAATTAGGAAGGTAAAACAGAATTTATCCTTAAGCTGATTATGAATGTCCTATGAGAATGTAACATATTATGATATGTCATAGACGGTTAGCTTATTGGAGCTTTGTAATTTGATATAGTTCGAGAGTGCAACTCTAGGCTTTTAGTGGAATAGCGTTCGAGTTGATAATTGTAAAATATATATATGGGATATTGTATTTTACGATTATAGGAGCTTGAATTATATATGTCCACTGGATCCCTTTTGCTAGCTCATAATAAATCATATAACAATACGATATGTCTTTACTACATATTAGTGACTTATGTTAAATTATTAGATTGGCTAAACTTTGGGATGATTTGATTAAATAATTCATGTTAGTTTATCGATTGAATTAATTTTGTGAATTAATTCAAGATAAAGATGTTAAATTATTTGGATAATAATTTATTTGTGTGGGTTTATCTATATATGACTATTCAAATTAGATAACTTTTCTATTGGGTTATCTGAATTAAAATTGAGATTTTAAAAAGGATAATTGGGTCAAATAATATAGGATTTATTCATTTGGTTAAGATTGGATCAATTGAGTCAGCTTAAGGAAGTTCAAACTTGATTCAAACTTTAGGATCGCGACCACACGGTCGACCACAATACGCATGGTGCGGTCGACCGCACCACTTAGAGTCAGAATCTATGTCACATGTTTTTACTCTGAAGCTGATCCAAACTTTATTTTTAAGGCCTAATCTAATAATGATTAACCTTAGGTCGACCGCTATAAATAGGGGGTGAGTTTTCTTTATTATTTTGAAGATCATTTGAGAAGCATAGAGTGAGCACTTTAGTGAGAGAAAGTCTAAAACTTCCTAAGAGCTATTGTTCAATATCAAAAACCTTAGCTTTAGGTCTTCTCAAGTGGTTGGAAGGAGACTCATAGGAGGAAAAGCTGTACGATGTGGACCACCCACCTTTGATCATGGATAGAAACTAGCAAAAAAGACCAATTAGTTGAGGCTCTTTTGGAATGTTCTTCTCTTCATAAATTACTTCTGCTTCTCGGTTCACAAAAAAGCTTAGTAAGATTTTTCATTGATTTATGTATTTAACATGTTAAACTTGTGTTTTAAAAAATACTCTAATTTAAAATTTTTTAAACTCCGCTGCGTACTGTTTTCCAACAAGGTGTACCTTGAACTCATACATTTGGACCTCAAACATTGTGCATAATTTTCCCTAATTCTCCAAGTGAAATATGATTTTTTAAGGAGCTTTTGAGCAAAAAGTTTATTGCAATTTAGTCCCTTGCTCAAGATCTATAAGTATCCAAGGACTAAATTGAAAATTCATTTTTTCTCTCTCTTTCTCTCTCTCTCTCCCCAAGTTAGCTCAAAGAAGCAAAATCTTGTCCATTTTCTCCTCTTCAACTCACCCTTCTCCAAGCTAACTCTTTCTCAAAATCTTGTTGATCGAAGCCTCCAACCATCCATAGAAAAAAGATCAAGTGTTTTAGAAAAGGTTCAAGGTTATTTTAAGGTAAAAATAAAACATTGTCTAGTATATTCAAGGCTTGGTTTCAATTCTACATTAAATCTTTATTGTTTGATTTTGATCTTATTAACAGGGAGATTTTAAGATGTTTTCAAGCTCATAAAGGGAGATTTTCACTTTGGGTCCTCTAGGTAAAACCCTAATACTCTATTTTTCTAAAAGTTTGTGTTTTAATTTATTATGGGTAGAAAATTAGCAAAAGTCCCTTTTGAAAAATCTTAAAACACAAAGGTCGTAGATCTCATCGAAACTGTTAACTCTTGTGAAACAACATTCCCGTTAATTCTACACCGATTTTGAGTTACAAATTTTACAAGATATAATCCCAAAACTTTTAAAAGAATAAAAATAGGAAAATGTTTTTAAAATGATTGAATCTATCCAAGAGCCTTTAGAGAGTTTCAATCCTTGTTAAAAACTATACATTATAGTACGAAACAGTTTTACTTTGTTATTGGGTACAAAAATTCAAGATTTTCATGTTTTGGGCCAAAACCATAAAAATTAGCAAAACTTTATTTTTCACTACAAGTCAAGTTTCCTACATTGTTTTGGCAGCAACCAAACCCAAGTTTATTTTCAAAGAGTGAATTTTCCCACCCACTAAGGGCAAAATCATCATTTTCATAAAAGGTCCAAACGGACCCGTGCATATTGATTAAGCTCAAGGTTTTAAAGCTAACATTGAATCTCATAAAACAAAGTTCAAAAGCTGCAAAAATGAAATGTTAATTGGCTTTACTTTACCTAAGTCAAACAATGCAAAATTAGATCATAACTTAGACACCAACTAATAGTCGAGTGTCGCCTAAACATGACACAAAGTTGACTAACCAAGGAAAAGGATTTAAGTGGATTGTTAGAATGAGATTCAAGTAAGTTTCAAAACCTCACCTATGGCATAAACAAATGACTTTTATATGCCTTATTCATGTATGTTTTATATTGTAATTGTTATGTATATTATCTTTAATACAATGCATACCATAAAGTATATTCATTAAGATTACAAGGCTGGTAATCTAAACCTCAAAGTTAACAAAGTTATGATAAGATAATGTCATGTCAATTAATTTAATACCAACCTCCACTCATGTAAGGATTATGTGTAAGGCCCATCGTATTTTCTATGGACACTTATGTTAATTTAATATTAGAATGTGATATTTTAAGTGTTATTATTATTTATGTTAAATAAATTAACTTTTTGTTTAGTAATGTCATAGGTGATGACCACGAGGGATCGATGTGCTTGGAATGTTCATGTCAAAATGATGATAAGTATAAAGTATTTATTGTTTTTTCTAAAAATTTCAACTTGTTCTAAATTTTTAATCTTTATAATACTTTAAAGTTATATATGCCCTAAAGTTATATTCTTGACAATGACATAAATTTTATTGCATATTTTCTCATTTTTATAACATTTATGATGTCATGATAACTACAGGCGTAATATTTTTATAATGGTGCTAGGATACTTGATAATATAAAGTGTCCAAAAGAATAATGTGTAAATTAATATTTTTTTGGAGTCATGGAAGCAAACGTTATTGTTGTATGAAAATAATTATGTATTATAATTATATTATATTATATTATATTACGTTAAAAAAGTTTAGATAGTAAAAAAAATAAAACTATACATATATTATTATTATTATTATTATTATATATGTGTATATATATGTATAGTAATGACATGAAGGAAAAAAAAAAGGAAAAGAAAAAAAAGGAAATAAAAGAAAACCTCATTAGATTAGGATTACACTTACCTAAAAAAAGGGAGAAACCTAATTAGATTAGGATTAGGATTTTCTACACTCATTTAATCTCTGCTCTTTCATAAAACTATAAATATACCTTTAAGCTACTAAAGTCTTTATTCTCTTAATTTTTAGCTAAAAAAAATTCTCTCTTTCATCCCCTTTCAAAAATCTCTCCAAGAAAGTCTCCATCATCCCTATAATTCTCAAAGCTAAGAATCCATTACTCTTATTTTCTTTCAAGCCAAAGTAGAAGGAATTCTTTTTGAAGATTTTGTGTGCAAGTCTTCATATTTGTTGAAGAAAATATAAGAATATAAGGTATGGTTTAAAGGATTTTATGGTTTTGAATTTTTTTATTGGTATGTATTGTTTTGTGACAAACTTTGTTAGAAAATTGTTCTTTTATGTTGTGAATGTGTATGCATGTATGTTTGTATGAAAAATTAATATTTTCTTTATTACTTTGATTATAACAAGTGGTTAAAAACATTTATGTTCATATGATATCATGAAATTTCATGAAAATAAGATTTTGTTATTGGAGTGTAATATGAGAATTTTAGGGTTTTTGGTTAGTAGGTAAGGTTGCTGATAATATCTTGAAATCAAATGATTTTATTTTACTACAATTTTTGGATATGATGTGTATATAAATGTTAGTAATGCCTAGAATTTTTTATAAATTTTTGCTCAAAATAGTTTTAGCGTTATGACCTTTCAATCAAACACTGCTCATGAAATTTTATTTGCTTGTAGATTTGTATTTGTGCTTTATAGAGTTTGTTTTATGGGACATAATGTGTCTTTTGATTCTATAAAAGATTATCAATCATTGTTGATATGTTAACTTAATGTCTATAAATTTTCAGCCTCATATTCTTTTTATGTTTTAAGATAAAATTTGTTGATTGGCAAATGCTCAATGGTTATAAATATATGCCTGAGATGCTCTATGTAATTGGTGGGATAGTAAATCAAACTTTAAACGTGTTTTGCATGATTTATTATTTTTTTGGTTTTCATTTATATGTTAAGCATGTCCCATAAAAATTTCAAAAGTATATCATATGTATTTGATTTTATAAAAATGTTCGAATGAAACAGGTTTGTTGTTTAGCATGTTTGGTATTAATATTAACTCTGAAGTCAAATATATGTTTTGAATTACTCTGAATTTATTTAGAGCTGAATCTTGGATATATTATGACTTTATGTGTTTATTTTGTATAGTAATTTTTATAAATTATTTTATAGTATAAATAATTTAATACATAATTTTTAAATAGGACTACTCACTACCTAGGCTTTGCTAGCAGATTTTGTAGTATTGATAATGTGATTTATTTTAATTGTTAAACAAAATTTTTATCTAAGTGTTATATAAATATATTTTAAATTTATTTTTGCAAACTTTTATACTCTAATGGAATGTGAATTGAAATAGATAGGGTATTGAATCCTTGAAGGTTAATCAATTTTTATAATTAGTAGATTTACTTAAATATTTTGAAAATTAGAAAACGGTATGTTGAATTAATATTTTCAAGATAAGAAAATTTGAGTGATATCTATATATGTTAGCTATGTTATGGAATAATTTTTACACTTTTTTCTTGCTTATAAGTTGGGATTAATTTCTCTAAGTGATTAAAGGTCAAGTTTTTTGGTTTTATGTTTGTTGACATGAAGTGTATGTTTGTGACTTAAAGATGCTGTATTTCATTAAGAATGATACATGATGATGTAATGTTGTATTAAATGATATCATAAACATGAATATTAATTTCATGTATTATATGAATGATTGACCTAAGCACTCCAAAATGTGAGCAAACTAAAAACCGTGACAACGTCTGTCGATTTAAGGTTTAGTAAGCAAGCAAGTCAAATAAGTACATTCTCACTTATAATATGATAAAAATTTATAGAAAGATTTGAGAATATATTTTATGATAATTTTTAAGGTTTTTTTTTACATATATGTTTTCTCATGAAAACTCTTGTTGCAATAAAAAGGTTTAACAAATATTTCAATGACGAGGTATATTAAAAGTATATCTATATATATGTATAACTTAATTAAGCGTTGCACACTCTATGTTTATATCTATGATGTCCAGAAAGGTTTGGACTTGTCATGTTTGGTTTGGGACTAGGTATCCCACTCTTCTTATGATGGCACCCTTATGATGTTAATGGCATAACGCTAGGGCCTTAAAAATAAAATGAATAATGTTGTAATATGGAAATTTATGTGTTCTATATAAACATGTGCCTCATGTACTACTATGATTATGATTACGATATTATGTAATGATTTTTATGAAATGTTTTATATTGTGAGATAGGAATGTGTACTTATTAAACTTATGTTTACTTAGTTTACATTATGTTGTTGATAAAGATAAGATGCAGATTGACTAAGATGGAGAACAAGGACGGGGGTGTGTGCAAGGAGTGTTGGATTAGAAACAGAGTCATGTCATGAAAGGAATTTAAAGTCCAACAAAATTTAATATATTA
>CAMOHE010048054.1:36351-82074 GCA_946598075.1 Artocarpus hirsutus
ACATATATGTTTTCTCATGAAAACTCTTGTTGCAATAAAAAGGTTTAACAAATATTTCAATGACGAGGTATATTAAAAGTATATCTATATATATGTATAACTTAATTAAGCATTGCACACCCTATGTTTATATCTATGATGTCCAGAAAGGTTTGGACTTGTCATGTTTGGTTTAGGACTAGGTATCCCACTTTTCTTATGATGGCACCCTTATGATGTTAATGGCGCAATGCTGTGTACTTATTAAACTTATGTTTACTTAGTTTACATTATGTTGTTGATAAAGATAAGATGCAAATTGACTAAGATGGAGAACAAGGACGGGGGTGTGTGCAAGGAGTGTTGGATTAGAAACAAAGTCATGTCATGAAAGGAATTTAAAGTCCAACAAAATTTAATATATTAAGTTTCGTATTTTTATTTGCTTAAGAATAAGTTCTATTTGTGATTTGTTCTTTTGAACTTATATTTTATTGAATATAATTTGTCTTTTAGATTTTTAATTTCTTAGGTTATTTATCAAAAATATGCTATATAGTTCATTTCTTCATAATTAGTCTTAATTTGTTTGTTTGATTAAAAGTTAAGGGTGCTTGCATTATATGTTTGAGTTTGTTACTTGTTAAATATATATATATTTTTTGTAAACTAAGTTTTTTGCTTGTGATTAGTTAGCCAAATACCTTAGGAGTTTCGTTGGGTTAGCCGAGGAGCAAAAGTTAAATTGATAAGTAGACTTAAAAAAAAAATTGTATCTGTAGTAGATGTATTTCTCGGGATATTTCTCTAAGTGTTGTATATCATTTCGAACTTCTTATCAATAATTATTAAGCCCGTAAAGGAGCATTACATTATATCCCCCCATCCAAGGGGAGCATCAAGTTAAGATACAATATCGGTATTAATGATAACATACACTCGATATGAACACTTAGACCTATAAATCAGAAAAAGATAAGATGGATGATAATATGTTCATAAGTAAGCATAATGAGAATCTTGCATTATATTAATGCTAGTAATCCTATATAAAAGTTTTGTGAGATATGTTTGAACTTGTTGAGCGAAAGCTTATCTAAATCCTTCATGCCATAGGAAATTTTGCCAAGAGGCCGGCATGAAAAGTTGTTGAGCAGGACACTAGGGTGGGACAAATGTAATGGTCAAGCTATGGATACCACTACAAGTTTAATGTTCACTTTTTGAAAGACTGTTTATTTTATATAATATGTTACGGTCTAATTATAACCTAAAATCGCTTTTACATGTATGTTTAAGTAAGTATTATGTAATTATAAATAAACAAGTGCTTAAAATATATTTATGGTGATCACTAAGTAATATAAGTAAGTTTTAAAAAAATATTCCACATTTTTATAAGGAAAATTAAAATTAAGTTTAAGAAAAGAGCATTAAGTAAAGGCTCGAAAAACCAAGTCATTACAATTTTAAACGAAGAAGCCTACATGGAGCAATCTAAGGAATTTGAAGATCCAAAGCATCTTGACTATGTGTTCAAGTTAGGCAAGGCTCTGTATGGACTAAAAGAAGCTCCCCAGTAGAGATGCAACAATAGGCCAAAGCCCGTGGGCTGGTCGAGCCCGTCCTGCTACAGTGATGGGTCGGGCCGGCACGGCCCGTCACTGTTTACGGCCCGGCCCATAAATATTAGTGGACTAGGCTAGGCCAATATATGTCGGCCCATGGGCCGGCCCATCGGATGGAAAATCATGGGCCGGGCCGAGTCGGGTTAGGCCTAGGCCGGGCCGGGTTGGGCTAGGCTTAGGCCAGGCCGGGCCAGGCTGGTCCATCTAGGCCCATAATGGGCCGGCCCATCTCGGCCTACAATGAAAAATATTTTTTATGTTTTTTTTTTTTAGTAATTTTGTATTATCCCGATTGTACTCTTTTTTCCTTACCAAAGTTTTGTCCCATTGAGTTTTCCTTGAAAAAGTTTTTAATGAGGCAATCGTAAATAAAACATCCCTTTTTATATTTCTCTTGGCTATTCAAACTTTTATATTTGTTAACTTGTTTAAAAATTCAAAAATAAAAAATAAAAAATAAAAATTAAAAATTACATGTTTAGATGGGCTGGCTCATTTAAACTCATGATGGGTCAAGATGGGCCGGCCAATTTAAAGCCCATGGCATGGCCCGACCTAGCCCATGGCATGGCCCATGTAAAATTGAACCGTGGGCCGACGGCCAAGGTAATTTTAATATGAGCCGGGCCTGGCCCACAAAATTGATGGGCCAGCCCGGCCTGGCCTGCAGCCTACGTGGGCCTAAGGAGAATGGGCCGGGCTGAGCCAGGCCGGCCTGTTTTTGCATCACTACTCCCCAGGAATGATATGGATGGCTAATTGAGAAAATTTTGGAGAAAGCTTACACAAGGGGAGGTGCTGACAAGACACTCTTTATCAAACGTCTCCGTGCAAACATAACAGTAACGTTAAATTTGAATACTTAAGATTTCATCAAGCTCAAGCAAAGTGAATTCGATATGAGCATGGTTGGTACATTAAATTTCTCTTTGGGGTTACACATTGAGCAACAAAATGATGGAATTTTCATTTCCCAATCCAAGTATGTAAGTAACTTGGTGAACAAATTTGGGTTGGAGTCATTTGAGCCTTTTCAGACTACCATGAGGCCTAATGTAAAGCTTGCAAAGATGAAAACAGAAAATCGATAGACTAAAGCTCATACCAAAGAATGATCGATTACATGTCGTACCTCATTGGTAGCCGTCTAAACATCACATTTAGAGTCCGAAATGTGCACGCTTCCAGGTTGATCCAGAGCAGTCACATCTTGCAACCGTGATGCGAACCATAAGATATGTAAGTGGCACCTTTGAGCATGGCATTTGATATACTAATGACGCAAATACTTGTCTTAGAAGTTGTAGTGATTCAGATTAGGCAGGAAATTTGGAGTACAAAAAAAGCACATTAGGAGGATGATTCTGCATAGGCAACAAACTTATGGCTTAGCATAGTAACAGGTAAAACTTAATCTCCTTGTCTATAGCTGAAGCAGAATACATCGCAGCTGGGAGTTGTTATACTCAACTTCACTAGATGAAACAGATGTTGTCTAACTATGGCATTGAACAAGACATGGTAGTAATGTACTGTGATAACACAAGTGCAATTAACATTTCAAAGATTCCTGTGCGACACTCACGCACAAAGCACATAGGCATAAGGCATCGTTTCATAGCAGAACTTGTTAACGATAAGGTGGCTTCTCTTAAGCATGGTCAAACAAAAAAAAATTGGCTGACTTGTATACCAAAGTGCATTTGTACACTCGATTGATTGAGTGTTGGAAAGGAAAAGCACTAACACTACATTGTCATAATTTTAAGTTGTGTTTTTCCTCATTTCTTGTGAGCATGTTAACAATACTTAAATTTCTGATCCGGTTACGTAGCATGTATTTATTAGAATTTTTCTTATGTTTCTTTTTCTACACCTTGAGATTATCTGTATTGAAATTGTTATGTGCAAACAAACAAAAAGTGTTTTATAAGTTAAATTGTTCCAATCCTGGTTGAATAATAAAGTGAGGTGTTTTTATGCATTTAACTTGGTCAGATAAATTTTGGAAAAACACACGTTTCAAGACTCTGCAGTAAGTGGCTAACTTAGAGAATATTTTAATTTACAGGCCATGTTGACTTCAAGAATGGACTCACTACAGTCATGTTCACACTGTCTCTTTCTTATGATCAACAATGTTGTTTTCTAAAATGGTTGCACACACTTCATTGATTACACCGCTGTTGCAACAACTTCTTTCATTTGTTAATTGTCCACACAGTTATTACTAATAGTGTTTCTAACCAAGTTTATTAACACGTGGCAGATGCATCACATCAGTCATTTATAGTCGTCAATGTGTACAGGTGAGAAGTTCGAGATTAAGGGAGAAAATGTTCAAAAAATAAAAATCTCATCCGTTTTTCATTTAAATTTAAGTTTGAGACTTTATTTTGTCGAAATCGAATCTTGGCCTCGTTATATACGTTATCAAGGGATCATTAATTCTTTTCACCGACTTCTCTCTGATATCGATTTTCATCTTAGATCTTCTCTCTGTCATAACGAGTTCCAACTTTCTCTCTCTAGAGAAAAATCTTCTTGTCTCTTGGTTCTTCCTCCTCACAGATCAAAAATGGCTTCCAAGAAGAAAACGAATGCTATCAGCTCCTCTGACATGGCCATGAACAAGAAGTTTCTTAGACCATCAGAGCAGAGCCCTCTCTTACCATGGCCCAAACTCAAGAGAAGGCCAAGTGAAAGAAAGAAAAGTAAAAGAAGAAGAGAGAATCTAGGTATAAAGGGAAAAAACCGGCCAAGAAGTCCAAGAAAATTGAAGCTGAATCTGAAAAACCAGTGCCTGGAGGCAAGGATGAACAGACGAAGATTGTTAGAGACCCAGTGTCTACACAGCCTAGCTTAGAAAAATCTGATCCCAAAGAAGAAATTAACTGGGCATCCCTCACTAAGGGTAAGGACTATGGTTTGTTTCAGAATAGGCAGAAGCTTGGTATGATAATTAAATCAAATTCGGGGCTAACAGGGGATTTTAAAAACTAACTTTTTTTAAAAAACTATATTTGGCCGATGATTTTATTTTTTTTTATTTTTAGGTATTAAAAAATTAACTTTTTAAGCATTAAAATAATTTTAGCTTTTTTTTTTTCAACTTAGTTAGGTTTTTATTTAATAAGTTTTTTAAAAAAAAAAATTGAGATAATTTTAGTGTTTAAAAAAAATCTTTTCTTAATGTAAAAAAAAAAAATCATTCACTTGATTTTAAATTTTTTTAATCTTTTTTTTAAATTTTGCCCCTAGACTAAGGTTAAGCTTGATGATTTTGAAGACTTCGGTCTAAGAGAGAATCTTGAAAAAGCGGGTCTAACGAAACCCATGCCTATAACTGTCAATCCCTCTCCAAGTTTGGTTAGGGAATTATATTAAAATATGTCTTTAAGAGTAACTGATGAGTTTAACTGTTTTAAATATAGTGTTTATTCGAGGGGAAGTTTGATTGATATATCCAGAGAGAGGATCAATCAATTTTTGGGCATTACTAATGCTGGGCCTTTTGATAATAGGAAAAATTGTAAGTGGTGTGACTTTGGTTTCTGAATTGATTGGTAAAAAGGCCAAATCGAGCAAAAAATTAACCATGCCTCAATTGAGTGAATATACAAGCTTATCCGTAGGATCACTGTGAAAAATTAGTTCCCATCCAAACATGCAGGATGCAGCCACAATATCTAAATACAAGGCTAGGTTTATGTGTGTATGTTGTGGGCACAAAGGTTCGTCTGAACATTGGGCATATTATCAAAGACCAGATGGTTGCTAAATGGACATACAAGGTTCTAGACAAGAAGATGTTGTCATTTTCTTGTTTTATTCACCGCCTGGCCATTGATTAAGGTGTAGAAATCTACAAACATGAGGAACAAATTCATATGCCAACCATATTGATCTTTGCTAGCTTTTGTTAACCTAAGAATCACTACCCAAAAGGGGGATAAATTGGGTTTTTAAAACTTTTTAAAATTATTGAAAATTTCTAGGTTAAATGCACAAGCAATAAATGCACAAATAACAAATATAAATAATTTAAACGACTATAAATGCATTAAAGAAAGGAAAGGGAAAAGAAGTGCAAACACTATTTATAATAATTTGGTAATATGCCTATGTCCATTATTACCGATTAAGACCTTGACTTGACCTCTTTCAGTGTTTCGACTGTCTTTTCGACACAATCACTCTAAATACAATCTGGCAACTTTGTCTACTCAAGACTTACTACAACCTCTTACAACGCGCTAATTTTACGAAGATTGGCTATTACTAAGGCTTTAAAAACCTAATGCACTTGTTTATAAGGTTTGGAACATTTAAGCACAATGCTCACAACTCTTAGAAATGCATATAATACAATTTGGAAAGAACTAAGAGACAGTTAAGCACACAAAAAGGATTTTAAGCAAGTTTGGCTCAACAATTAATCAAAGGCTTGTTGAAGACTTAGAGATTGATACAATGATGATTCTAGGTGCTCTTGATTATTAACAAAGTTGTAAATACGACTATTTATAGGCAAAAATTGAAACTAGCTACTTTTGATCATTTGAGGAGCATTTACAACTACTAAAAAACTAGCTGTTAGACTGTGCGGTTGACCTCCATATACATGGTGTGGCCAACCTTGACGCCACCAAAACAAGCCCATTTGGGTTCATATGGTCGACCGCATAAGCCTATGTGGGTTGGTATGGTCGACCGCATAAGCCTATGCGCAGTTGACCTCGCCTTTGTAGCAGGCAAAGGGAGCCAAAATTTTGATTTAAGAAAGTTTAAGTTTAAAAACAATTTTAAACCATTTAAAAAATATTTCTAAATCTTTAAATATAATATCAACAATTTAAAAACAATTATAAGTCTTGAAAGAAATTGTAATACATAAAAATAATTTAGGACAATATTTCAAGAACATATTTTAAAATAAGTTTGAAAAAATTTATATCTAAACTAAAACTTTTGAAATCACATTTAAAATCAAGGATAAAATAATAGATAAAATCAAACTTGAACAAATTAAACTTGATAAAACTTTTGTGCATGCTCTAACATCATACAAGTGTTGGACTTGGTGCTTAAGTACTAAATGATGCAATAGTTTTTGAAAACATTTAATCAAAAAAGAGTTTATTATTTATTTTTAAATATCAAATTTTGTCCTCTTTTTGTTCATTTAGGTTGAATATACAATAAGCAAATAAAATTCTAAGACTATCAATATAAACTTTTACAATCATGCATATGATAAATAGATTATGCAGAAAACATAAATCTTAAAGCTGATAGTCTAAATTAAAAGGTCCGTAATAGAGGAATAAAGTTAGGCACTTTATTCATGTAAAGATTGTTATGTTGTCTACATCTCTAACAAGAGATGATTTGTCTTGGTCATAAGAGTTGGACTCCACGAGTAGAAACATTGGTATATTGTCATAGATGATGATATATTGGATCGGGAGCAAAGTTGAATTGATTTAATTAATAGTTCTGTTTGTTTAAATTGATTCACTTTAGATAATCATATATGTTGCTTTTTAATCCTAAAATGAAATAATGGGCTCGTATTCTTGACTTGTGTCTTTTGATGTACTAAAGGGTGATATCCTAATTTTGATTATGGTGTGTATTCCGATATGATGGAGACATGACTTTTAATTGATATAGACTCGTTATTCATAGATATAGAATCTATAGCTCTTTTGTAAAGTTAATGTTATTCTTTTATAGGCATTATCCTGTAACTGAAAACTAAAGCATTCAACCATTTGGATACATAGGGGTAACCAAATGGTATACTATTTATGAATAGTAATATTTCAATAATGAGGTAATGAAACATAAGATGAAAATAATTGAGACGGTAAAATGGAATTTATCCTTAAGTCGATTATAAATATCCTATAAGGATATTACACATTATGATATGTCACGGACTAAAAACTTATTGGAGTTTTATAATTTTATCTAGTGTAAAAGTGCAACTCAAAGGTTTTAGGGGAATAGCTTTAGAGTTGATAATTATAAAATACATGTATCGGAGATATGTTATTTTATAATTATATGAGCTTGATCTATATATGTCCATTGAGTCCCTTTTTGCTAGCTCACAATATTTCATGTAATGATATGGCGTATTTTCCTACACATTGGTAACCTATGTTCATTCTTAGATTGGTTTAAATTTGATTGATTAGATTTAATAATACATGTAAGTTTATAGGGTCAATTAATTCAAGATAAACATATTGAATTTTTTGGATATATATCTTATTTGATATGGGATTATCTATATATGACTGTTTTAATTAGATAACTTCTCTTATGAGTTGTTTGAATTAAAACTAAGGCTCTATTTAAGATTTCTATGTAAAATAAGATATATTGAAATTTTTAGAATTGGGGGGATTGGTAGGCCAATTCCTAGCTGAGCGAAATCCTATTAGGCTTTTTCACGCATTTTGATGTAGATTTTAACCTAGTTTTGAATTTAGAAGCTTTATCTAAGTAAAGTTGACTCCCTATCAGCCACTATAAATAAGATTATTGTTTCTATTGTTTTTTAGATCACTAGAGAAATTTAAATAGAGTATTCTAGTAAGAGAAACTCTGAAACTCCTATAGGACTATTGTTCAACTTCTCGAACCTTAGCTCTTGGTTTCTTTTGTGGTTGGAAGGAGACATTACCAAGAGGAAAATGAAACAACGTGTGCCCACTTGCATTCCAATCGTGGAAAAGAGAATAGCAAAGAAGACTAGTTGGTTGAAGCTCTTTCAGATGCAATTCTCGGTAGCAATTCTGCCAAAGTTTTTCTTGTCATAAGTGCGGTTCCAATTCTAAGTGGTACGTAAGATCTTAATTAATTTATATACATAGCATGTCTAACTTGTTATTTAGAAAAAGGCTTTGATTTAAGATTTCAAATTTTCACTATGTTTACGTTTTCCAACAATTGGTTTTAGAGTCATGGTTTTATAGAAATTTTATAGGTTTGTGATCGTGCTATTTACATAAATTATGTGAACTCTCCTATGCTTGAATTTTATTGTTTAGAGAGTTGATACACTAGGGTTTCTATATAATTATATATTGTGATGAGATTATATGGTGAATGATTATTAATAAATGTTAATTAAATTTTCAGTTTAATTTTTATATTAGTCAATTAATTTTGCTAGTTATTGTTCTTTAGAAGTTAGAATGTGTATTTAGGTTTTTCATGTAATTAGATGGCAGTCTATTATCACCGTCTAGGATTTATTATATGGTTTGTAAATTTGTATTAAATAATTATGTGAAAAAAAGATAGATCTAAAAGATAGAATTAATTGCTAGGTTATTTATTTTTTGTAATTTATGAATTTTTATGTTTTTTAATTGTTAAAAAATAACTACATAAAAAATTGTTTTTGCACGAGATTGAAAAATGCTGATTTAGCTTCAGACGGCAAGCCGGTTACCCCGACCAGTTGGCCATAATTTGATAGAGCTATAGGCTTTGTATGAAACCGGTAGGCCGATGATCATAGATTGGCAGGTCGGTCTTAGACGAAAACGCTTTTTAAAATCTATGCATTTTTCGGTGAAGTTTTTTATTTTTTGTTTTTCGAGAAAATTTTGAGAAATATGGAATTTTGTGATAACCAAAAAATTAATTTTTTGATCTATATAAGGTAAAAAATTGAAGAAGGACACCACATGGAGAAGGATAAAATGAGAAACACAAGATGAAGAATCGATATATGTTTCGATTGATATTTTTTTGTAATCTTTATTTTCTTTTCTCTAAAATGAAACCATAATATTATGGTTATTTATTATACTGCTTGTAGCTTTGCTTGTTGTGTTACTTGTTTAATTGTAATATGTTTTGCCACGTATGTTGATAACATGTCATGTAGAATAGGGAGTGCCACTCATTTAAAAAAGGTCATGCATGTTAACATAAATCCTTGATTTCTAAAATATTGAGTAGGAGAAGGTTTTCGAAAAGGAGAAGGTTTTTGAAAAGAGGACCTAAGGCCCCATCGTTGGTCCGTAAGTAACACATGGTAATTCCAAACCCTAGGAAAGGATGCATCATGTGCCAAGTTAGATCTCCAAGAGGATAATTTGCTTTAGCATATTTTATCGTTATACACCCCTAGGTCACAATTATAAACCATAGATAAAGTAGAAGAAACGATGGCTAAACACTCAAGATTAATTTTATTATTAACCTCCCCTAAGAGCTTTGTTAATAAAGTTAATGGCTAAAGAAAGTGATTATTAGTATATGCTAGATCAGACGAAACTTGGATGGGATATACTAATATGAAGGGATTTGTGTTTCTAATTGAATTTTGCAAGTTTCTTCTAGGCGACTTGTTGAATTCTGAGTTAGGAATTATCGTTGTAAGGTTATGAGATTTTCAAGGTTTTGACACATAAACATATTGTATGCTTTCTTGTTTACATTATTTTATTAAATTGTTATTGAATGTTTGCTTATGTTTGATATATGAGTCTTTACTATAGATCAAGTCTAAGAACACTTTATCTTCAATACCCGATAAAAAAAAGTTTGACTGGCGAGAACTATGATGATTGGAAATAGAACATGAATATTGTCCTATCATTTAAGAAAGTAATATTTGTGCTGACTGTACCATGTCCTCTTGCTCCTACTAATGAATCCACCAATGAAAAAATCCAAACGTATGATAGCTGGAAGTATGTTGATGATCAGGCCCTCTGCTATATCATGGCTAGCATGAATAACGTGCTATAAGCTCAACTTAAAGATCACGAAACTGCTTCGCAGATCATAGGTAATCTTAAGGACATGTTTAGAGGAAAAGCCTTGACGATGTGGCAAGGGGCTCTTTGGGAGATTCTTAACTATAAACAAAGACTGGGGACACTTGTGAAGGAGCATATGATATTGCTCATGGGTTACCTCACCAGGGCCTAAACCCATGGAGCCAACATTGATGTTGAGTCATAGATGACTATGGTTTTTAAGACTCTTTCAAAGGAGTTCATCCTATTTAGAATTTATATAACTTAAGTAATATACAAAATGTAACTTTGACTGAGTTGATGAAGTAGTTACAAGAGTTTAACATCTTGATCAGGAAAGCTCCGGCTGGTAGTGGGCGAACTTTGCAATTGCATCTAGTTTCAATTCTAATTCTTAGAATGGAAAGAAGCAAAAGGTGAAGAACGAAAAAAAAAAAAAAAGAAACCCAAAGAATCTAAAGTGATTTTTTTGTAGGAATGTTAGGCACATGAAGAAGGATTGCAAAGACTTCTAATCTAAAAGAGGTTAGCGCAAACTTTGAGTTGTTAAGACTTGTTTAGTTGAAGAATCAAGTGACACCTAGGTCATAGATTCTAGAGTGATTAATAATGTTTGTGTTTCACTGCAGGGTTTTAAGGAAATGAGAAGTCTACTACATGAGCACTTCACATTATGAATCGACAATGAATCCTTAGTGTTGGCTAAAGCAGTGGGAGACGTCTATCTTTATTTTGATAGTTATAGAAGTTTATTTTTGAGAGTTTGTTTTTATGTTCCTAAACTTAAAAGGAATTTAATTTGTGTCACTTGTGTATTTAAAGATTCTTATTTAGTTTCTTTTAATAATAAAAACAAATATTTTATCTAAGTGGATGGATGTAAAACAACCTATATTTTATGAAGCTTAAGATGGACTCATTTCTGAACACTAAGATAAATGATAACTCTAAAAGATTAAGACTTCTCACTCTAATAAGACTTATCTTTTACACTTGTGATTAGGTTACATTAGCTTGAATAGGATTCCAAGGTTGGTAAAGATGGACCTTTAAGTCATTTAAAGGTGGAACAAAGCCGAAAGAGTTCTAAAACTTGTGCATAGTATGTTTGTGGTCCGATGAACATCAAAGCACGAGGGGGTATGAGTATTTTGTCAATTTTATTGATGATGACTCAAAATATGGGCATGTCGATCTAATGCATCATAAGAGCGAAACTTTTGACAAGTGCAAGGAGTTTCAAGCTGAAGCAGAGAAGCAATTAGGTAAATCTATAAAGTCACTTCGATCTAATTGAGATAGAGAATACCTCTACGATGAGTTTTTAAGAGACTTAGTAGAGAATGGGATTTTATCCAATTTGATTGTGTTAGTACTCCACAGTAGAATGGCATGGCTAATTGAAGGAATAGAACTTTCTTGGATATGATTAGGTCCATGATGAGTTATTCAACATTGCCTTTATCTTTTTTGGGATACAAACTGCATGTTATTTTTTGAGCAATGTGCCTTCACAGTCGGTTCTTAAGACTCCTCATGAGTTGTGGATAGGTAGGAAGACATCGTTAAACTATATTCGTATATAGGGATGTCCTACTCATGCCCTAGACAAGGAAGCAAATAAGTTGAAAGCATGTTTGGAAGTGTGTGCATTTGTAGGATATCCAAAAGGGACAAAAAGGGATTATTTTTATAATCGGAAAGAAAATAATATCATGGTTTTAATGAATACGACTTTTCTTGGGGAAAGTTACATAAACGACTTTAAGTCTCGTAATAGAGTGGTACTCGAGAAATTGGCAAGTGATTAGATCTTTCTAGGGGTTCCAGTTGAAACCAATCTAATCAACGTAGAAAACTGGGCAAACAACAACTTCGGGAGCTTCAGCATAGTGGGAGGATCAAACGTCAACTTGAAAGATATATCCTAAATTTTTCAAAATAGGGAGAACAAAATGATAGGTTTATCCCAAGTTACCTACATAGACAATATTCTCAAGAAGTATGTAATGCATAATTCTAAGAAAGAAAGGCAACCATCTAGGTCTAGATTACTCTTTCTAAAAATGACTCTCCAAAGTCTTATGAAAAAAGAGAATAAATGAAGAAGGTGCCTTATGCTTTAGTAGTAGGTAGTCTCATGTATGCCATGCTTTGCACAAGTCCTGACATATGTTATACGGTTGGGATAGTGAGTCGATTTTAATCGGATCCAAGACAAACCATTGGGTTATGGTCAGGTATATTTTCAAGTACCTGAGAATGACTAGAGGTTATATGCTAGTGTATTCTGGTAAGTTGGTAAGGATCTAACACCTCTTGGATACACTGATTTGGATTTTCAATCTTGTTTAGATTTGAGGAGATCAACTTCAAGTTTTGTGTTTACTCTGGGAGAAGTTGCATTGTTGGAGAAGTGTTAAGCAACATTGCACTTTAGATTCAACGATAGAGGACAAGTATGTGGTAGCTAGTAATGCTTCGAAAGAAACTATGTAGCTCTGCAAGTTCTTTAGAGATCTTGAGGTAGTTATTGGTATGGGTAAGCCAATATCGTTGTATTGTGATGACACTGTAGCGATGGCTAATGCTATGGAACCAAGATTTCACAAGAAGAGTAAAGATATACATCGAAAGTATTATATGATAAAGGACTTCGTAAAGAATGGACATGTTGTAGTATGTAAGATTGAGTCAAAGGACAACATAGCTAATCATTTCATGAAGACACTACAAATGAGGGTTTTAACGAAGCACGTAAAGGCTATGTGGATGCATAACATGTCACATTTACTTGTTAGACTAGGTATGATATAGAAGATATGAATCTTAAAGGCGATAGTCTAAATAGTAAGGTCCGCAATTGAGGAAAAAAAGTTGGGCGATTTATTCATATAAAGATTGTTATGTTGTCTACATCTCTAAAAGGAGATAACTTGTCTTGGTAATCAGAGTTGGATTTTGTAAGTAGAAATATTGATATATTGTCATACGTGACGATATATTAGATCTGGATAAAAGCTGAATTGATTTGATTAATAATTCTGTTGCTTTAAATCAATTATTTTTAGACAATCATATGTGTTGCTTCTTAATCCTGAAATGAATTAATGGGACCGTATTCTTAACTTGTGTCTTTTGATGTACTAAAAATGACATCTTGATTTTGATGATGGTACACATACGGGTATGTTGGAAATATGACTCTTGATTAACGTAGACACGTTATTCATAATATGAAATTCATAGCTCTTTTGTAGAGCTAACAATATTCTCTTATAGGCATTATCTTATAATTGAAAACTAAAGCGCTCAACCATTTAATACATAAGTGTAACCAAATGGTATACTATTTATGAATAGCAAGTATTCTAGTGTTGAGATAATGGAACATAAGATAAAAATGATCACGAAGGTAAAACAGAATTTATCCTTAAGCCGATTATGAATATCCTATGGAGATATTACACATTATGATATGTCATGGACTGTAAACTTATTAGACTTTCGTAATTTTATGTGGCTCAAAAGTGTAGCTCAAATCTTTTAGTGGAATAGTTTTAGAGCTGATAAGTATAAAATACACATATCGGGGATATGTTATTTTATAATTATAGGAGCTTGATCTATATGTGTCTATTGAGTCCTCTCTGCTAATTTACAATATTTTCTATAATGATACGGTATATTTTTCCTACATATTGGCAACTTGTATTAATTCTTAGATTGGTTAAAATTTAGTAGATTGGATTTAATAATTCATGTAAGTTTAATGGTTGAATTAATTACGTTGAATTATTTGGATAGATATTTTAATTGACATGGGATTATTTGTATATGATTGTTTTAATCAGATAACTTCTCTATTGGGTTATTTGAATTAAAACTGAGGCTCTATTTAAGATTCACATGTAAAATAAGATATATAGAAATTTTGAGAACTAAGCAGATCGGTAGGCTAGTGCCATAGTCTGGCAGGCCAGTGAAGCATAAATAGTTACATAGATGGTACGACCAATGTTCAAGATCGGCAGGCTTGCTAACAAAATCCTTTTATGCGTCTTCATGCGTTTTGATGTGAATTTTGAGGTAGTTTCAAATTTAGAAGTCTTATCTAAGTAGAATTGACTCTCTACCAACCACGTTAAATAGGATACTTATTCCTATTGCTTTTTAGATCACCAATGAAATTTAGAAAGAGTATTCTAGTAAGAGAAACTCTAAAAATCCCATAGGGCTATTGTTCAACATCTTCAACCTTAGTTCTTGGTTTCCTCTTATGGTTTGAAGGAGACATTACTAAGAGGAGAACTAAATGATGTGTGCCCACTTGCATTCTGGTCATGAAAAAGAGAATAGAAAAGAAGATTAGTTGGTTGAACCTCTTCTAGATGCAATTCTTGGTAGCAATTCTGTCGGAGTTTTTCTTGTCATAAGGGCGTTTCTGTTGCATTTTCATCTTCCAACAACAACCTCTGGAAATAAAATTGAACCTATTCTTCATGCTTGTTGATGCTCTTTCCTCAATCTTCAAGCATTTTACTGCTTTTGAGTCTTGATAGAGAATTCTTCCAATTATCTTGAGTTGCTATAAATTATTTCTTCACAAAATAAGTGAAAAGAGAATAGCATAGAAGACTAGTTGGTTGAAGCTCTTTTGGACACAATTCTTAGTAGTAGTTTTGTCAAAATTTTTCTTGTTAGAAGTGCGGTTCTACTTCTAAGAATGTAAGATCTTAATTAATTTATATACATCGCATGTCTAACTTGTTATTTGGAAAGGCTTTGATTTAAAATTTTAAAATTCTAGTGCATTTACTTTTTCCAACAACAAGCTCTAGAAATAATATTGAACATATTCTTCATGCTTGTTGATGCTCTTTCTTCAATCTTCAAGCTCTAGGTAATATGATCTATCTTCGCGTTATATTGCTTTTGATGTATTGATAGAGAATTCTTTCAATTATCTTGAGTTGCTTCGAGTATTTATTATCTATAAATAAAACTGCTACTAAGAATTCTTCTAATTCTTAGTAGCAATTTTATCAAAATTTTTCTTGTTAGAAGTGCGATTCTACTTCTAAGAATGCAAGATCTTAATTAATTTATATATATAGCATGTCTAACTTGTTATTTGAAAAGGATTTGATTTAAAATTTTAAAATTCTAGTGCATTTACTTCTTCCAACAACAAGCTTTAGAAATAAAATTAAGCCTATTCTTCATGCTTGTTGATGCTCTTTCTTCAATTTTCAAGCTCTTAGTAATGTGATCTATCTTTGCGTTTTATTGCTTCTGAGTATTGATAGAGAATTCTTCCAATTATCTTGAGTTGCTATAAATTATTTTTTCACAAAATAGGTCTATACACTAAAGACAAATTATCAGTAATTTACCAATTAATTGTTTGTTGTCATCAAAACAAAAATAAATATTTCATTTGAAACCTTGGAACTAACAATCTCCCCCTTTTGGATGATAACAAACAATTGATTGCTTTAATGTAAAAGTGATAAAAGAAATTTGCTTCAAGTAAACAATGCGTAGCTCAAAAATTTTATTACCATAAACTTTACCTTAAGCTCTCCCTGTCAAAGTAATATAATTTTTAAAGGGAAAAAGAATTTTCCCCTCAATAAGTGCAACTTTTCAGTTTTGAGGAAATTTGTTAGAATTTTAAACTCAACCTCAATTACTTTAATGAATTTAATCTCAACCTCAATCTCAATGCAAATTATACAATGCTTAATAAAACAAAAATCAAAACAAACATAATTCCCCTTCATCAAAACAATATATGCTACAAAATGATAAACCAAGCAGTCACATCCAATTAACCTTGAGCTCCCCCTATTTTATAAAGTGTTTTCTATCAAAGCAATCAATCATATCTTTTTCTCCTTTGTCATCAACAAAAAGAGAGATATAAAACTAAAATATGAAATTCATAAACCATAATTCAAGAAGAAGTTCAAGTACATAAAATGATCATAGAACATAAATAGTCTGAAAGTAGAGAAAAAGTGCATGAAACATAAAAATGGTCACAAAACAAAAAGGAAAAATAGCTCAAGACACTAGCAGTCCTTGCATGTTTAGTTGTTGAAGCTCTTCAAGGATTCTTCTCATGGTGTCATTTAAGTTTGCCATATTATTTCGCATGTTCACCATGTTGTTGTTGAGCTGAGTAAATTGCTCATCAGCATAGGTACAAAAATTGGCAAAGTTACACTCAAATGAGTCGAACCTCGATGCGAGCTCTTGATATGGACAGCTAGATAATGAGTTGGCTTGTGGTTTTTGTAGAGGTTCTTCTTGTTCCATGGATAAATGCTCTTCAACTTGATCAAACTCCGCTTGTTCCTCCTTATTAAGATGAGGAACAGGTGCTTCAATCCCTCGATGCCAAATACCATTGATTTTTAGTAACTTATTCTCTTGAGGTTAACTATAGTGAAGTACATGTCTAGAGCCAGTTTGTACTTATCAGATTCTCCAATAAGGGAACCTCAAAATGCTAAAAGATACAAGTAAATAACATTCCATAAGGTAAATTCACCCCAGATTGACTACTAGAAGCAGCTATGATACGGTCAATGATCAGCTCACTAAGGTTTAGCCATGTGCTTTTAAGAATCCAGTACATTAGGGGAATGTCATAGCTAGTAAGATTATCTTTATGGCCAGCCTTAGGAATAAGGTTTAGTGAAACAATATGATATAGAACCTACACTCTAGGGGATAGGTTTTTAGCCCTTTATTTGAGTGGATGGATGCCAAGAGCCTCCATAAGAGTTCCATGCATGATAGCAGGCTCAAAATCATTCCCAAAGGTATCTAAGGAAGGAATGAATAATTCATCATTTGGAATTCCTAAAGCTAAGCTCATGGTCTGTGAGTCCAAAGTAATGGTTTTCCCTTTTAATTCACAAGTAATAGTGAGATTCTAAAGATTGGCATTTAATTGAGCATAGAAAGTTTTCAATAGCCTAGGATACACCCAAGCTCTAGTTCCTACTATGTTTAGCCATCCTCAGCTCTCAAATAAAACTTTAAATTTTAAGGACTGCATTTTTCAAAGATAATGACTTTCCTAGTGAGGATATTCTTGTTGGCTAAGGTTGGAATGTTTTCCTACTACTGGCAGTCAAGATATTGGGATCGTGAATTACCTTAGATCGAAACTCATTGTCATCGCTAGTTGCTGGTCGCTTGCTTTGTCTTCTCAATGATTTACCGTGTCTCACCATTGGAATGAATGGAAATCACAAAAATATAATTTAAAAAGCTCAAGTTCAAATTTAGAGAAGGATGGGAAGAAGATTCGAGCTAGGATTCAGTAGAAAACGATGGTTTTGGAGGATTTTGAAGTGATTTTGACACGATGAGAAACTAAAAACACAAGAAAACTTGTTGAAATATCAATAAAAAGCAAAAAAGGATGCTTGGATGATTTTTCACTATCCTAGGGCTAAGTCGAGAGAGAGAGAATAGGGGGAAAAGAGGAGTTTTTCCTCTTTTAAAACCATTTTAGATCAAGTCTAAAAATGGACCTCCCCAACAACGTGGTCAATTGTGGTTGCTAAACATGCAGCCTGAGCTGATTTCATAGAAGCAAAAAAATTCTTTTCAAAAACAATTTTAATTTACAAAATAAAACAATTTAAAAGAATTGGAAGACAATAACAAGATTGGCAATTAAGAAATTCTCAAAATAAAAATTGAAACTAATTAAGCAAAAATCGATAAAAGATAAATCATAATACACTTATGAAATAAGCACAAAATCATTAATAATTTAAATTCAAATATTCGAAACAAAAATAAATAAATAATTAATTAATATGCATATATGCAAAGATTAATCAACTGAAGCAAATATACATATAATGAAATTTTCAAACTCCAAAGCATCAATCAAACCAAGTCCTCTTCTAAGGAGTGAAAATTGATCAAGTGCTAGAGGTTTAGTAAAAATATCTGCAAATTGGATCGGCGCTAATGAATTATGAGATGATATCTCCTTTTTGAACATAATCACACAAGAAATGATGTCTAATTTCTATATGCTTAGTGTGTAAGTCCAAAACCAGATTTTTGGATAAATTATAGCACTAGTGTTATAACACACATTATAGGTACATGATCATAATTCAATCCTAGATCCAAAAGAGCTTATTTCATCTAAAGGATTTGAGCGCAATAACTAGCTGCCAAAATATATTCGGAGTTCAAGGTTGATAGTGCAACCAAGTTTTGCTTCCTACTAAACCATGGAAACTAATAAAATTCCTAGGAAGTGACAAGTATCACTATGCTTTTTCAACAAATTGTGCAACATGACCAATCAACATCAGTTTAGCTTAATAAATCAATGTGTGTGCCTTTGGGATACAATAATCCTAAATTCTTAGTACCTCTAAGATATCAAAAAATATGTATAACTGTACTAAGATGTGATTCTTTAGGATTAGCTTGAAATCTAGCACATAAACCAACACTAAATATGATATCTAGCCTTCTTGTGGTCAAGTAAAGTAATGAACTGATCATATCTCGATTTTTGGTAATATCTACAGCCTCACTGCTTTCATCCTAATCTAGCTTGATGGATGAGCTCATTGGAGTTTGTATCGACTTTAAATTTTCCATTTCAAATCTTCTAAGGAGATCTCTTATATAGTTTTCTTGATTAACAAAGATGCCATTTTTGGTTTGTTTGATTTGCAATCCAAGGAAGAAGTTGAGTTCTCCCATTATGCTCATTTTGAACTCATTGTGCATACTTTTAGAAAATTCCTTATACAAAGCAATGTTAGTGGCATCGAAAATAATATTATCAACACAAATTTGTACAACAAACAAATCTACACCCTTCATTTTAGTACAAAGAGTAGTATCTGCTTTTTCCATTGAAAAACTCTTTTCAAACAAAAACTTACTAGGGCTTTTGAACCAAGCTCTAGGAGCTATTTTAAACAATATAAAGCCTTTTTCAATTTAAAACATAATCCAGATACTTATGGTTTTGAAAATTGAGTGGTTGCTAAAAATAAACTTCTTCTAAAATTTATAAATAGTGAACCCTTTATAGCAAGCAAAAGCAAGTAGCATTTTAATAGACTCTAAATGAGCAACCTGTCACACCGGCTCTAGCAGCACACTACAAGACCTTACTTAATGCCATTTACTAAGAAAGAACACATTAAAGTATTGCAACAAAAAATATGTAAAATGTAATTAGGCAAGACTAGTGTAATTAAAACTTGGAACAATTTTTAAATTTGCAAAACATAACTAATAATAATATATTTTAAAGACACTTATGGAATTATAAAATTAAGAAATTGCACTAATAAATCTTGTGTACAACAAATAATCATTGTCCCATTTAAACATAAACTTTGGAAATTTTAAGTAAAAATTAGAAATTCTTAAATCACCATTTAAGATATAAGTTCTTAACCCACTCTGCCACTATGCACACACCCCACTAAGCCTCCTCCATCCTAAACAATTTACCTCTTACCCTCATCTATAACATGATATAAAACTAAGCAAGCATAAGCTTAGTAAGTACACTTCTTTATCTCACAAAAGAAAACATTTCATAAAGCTTGGGCTAAAAATGTAATCATAACATAATAGCGCATTAGCACAATTTCTTTATATAACATATCTTCTCCTTAAACTACCAGATTAAAACATTGTTCATTTTATCTTTGTGGGCCCTAACGGTGCACCATAAACATAAACATAGTTGTACGAGAAGTGTGAGGTATCTAATCTCAAACCAAATGCAACAAGTCCACCTTGTAGGACAATCCACCTAGTAGGACAAACATAAACATATAGCGTGCAACGCTTTAATTATGTGATACATACATATATATATATATATACTTTTATAAATTGTTTCAAAAACATACGTTAAAAGTCCTTGTTTTAAAACATTCGTTAAACATTTTTGTTGCAACAAGAGTTTCATAAAAGAAGAATATTTAAAACAAGTTTAAAATTATTATAAAATATATGCAAAAAACTTGTTCATAAGCCTTAACATGTTACAGATGAGAATGCATTTACCTGGTACTGCTACTTCTACTTTAATAGTTTTTCCTCCGTTGATGTGACTTTGAGACTCCTTGGTGTGGTTAACTTCTTTTCTATTGTTTTATGTGATTAAAGCAGTATTAATTCATTCATAAAATATCTCATGATATTGACCACATCAAACAAGAGGCAACACCAAAGCTTGACCTAACATTAAAATTATAACGTAACAACTAAAATAATACTTAAGAAAAAACAGATTCGTCGACTTTTACAAGAAAATTCATAATAAATTCTAGAAAAATATAAAAATTGCATTTCTAGTTCCATATTAAAGCAACGTCTAGAGTTTTCTTTTAAGCTATCGTCCATCCCATTCTGAATCGGTAAGGTCATTAAAATTGGATTATAATCTGACACTGAAAATCTCATTTTTGTAGATATTCTAGCAACAAAGCACAACCTTAAAAAATTCATATCTTAAGCTACAAATTTCCATTTTAAGCGGTTTATATATCAAAATGAAAATCCATAATAGAAAAGAATAAAAAATCATACCTTTAGAATTATTGTTGGCCTTAAAAGAATTAGGGAAGAAGGAATAATAAGGAGAATTTCTAACTAGAGGGAAAAACTAAGGAAATATTTTTAGGGTGGATATAATGAACTAGGATTGCTATTTAAGGGATATTTATAGATTTCTCTTAAGTTGAATGTAAGTTAGATTTCCTCTTTTTTTTTTTTTAAAAAAAAGGATCTTGAAACTTGAGCATGGCTCACATTACCTTTACGTGTTCTATATATAAAATACAAAATAACATAAAATGTAATATTTATACTATAAAATAACGTAATCCATCTATCTACATATAACATAAGATAATGTATGGAACACAAAATAATGTAATTCATATAAGAACATAAATACTAGATAATTTATATATACAGTAATCAAATTAACAATTTAAACAGATATATCTCATACACATTAATAGTTTCAAAGTTAGCTAATTGGTTTTTAAATAAAAATATACATAAATTGTTAAATAAACATATAAAATCACATAAGTCAAAGCACATTAAAATTTAATTACTAATCATAATTTTCCACATTCAAAACATTGAATTTATGTCATTCTCAATTTAACCTTAGCACATTGAGTCTCGTCACAATCACCTACACGATGAAAATTAACAAGATATGATATGAGTTAGTAATCTAATATTTTAAGATAATAATCCTATTTGAGATATAGCTTATTCTCGTAACGATTTTCCTAATTATTCGTGCTAGTTAAAAGGGGTGTTACACAACCCGTGCAAAAGTTTCTTCATAAATGATACCTTTTTTTTGATTGAAACCTTAGGTCACTAATCTAGCCTTGTTTTGCATAATAATACCTTGCTTATCCTTTTTGTTCCCAAATATCCATTTAGTACCTATCATAGATTGAGAAGTATGTCTAGAAACAAGTTCCCAAACAACATTTCTTTCTAATTGATTTAGCTCTTCTTGCATGGCTAAAATCCAAAATTCATCATTTTCCACATCCTTAAAACATTTTGGTTCAATTTGAGAAAGAAAAGCTCAATTGTTATAAATATTTTAAAAGATTATCTAGTTTTCACTCCATGTGTTGGACTATCATGAGTGATAATATCGGTCTTAAGGTGATAGGGATGATACCTCCAATCTTTTGGTAAAGGATATGAAGTAGGCTTACCTTTTGAATGCTCTATTTGATGTTGATCTTTTTGTGATTGTTGAGTTAGTTGAGGGATGATCTTTTGAAAAGAGTTTTGATGCTCGCTACAACCTCTTTCAACTAGCCCATTTTATAGAGGTTGGCTAACCAAAACAACCCCAAAATTTACTAAAGCTTTGGAAACCTAATACACTTGGTTTACGAGGTTCGGTAAGTTGAAGCACAACATTCATAGCACCTAGAAATGTATGGAATACAATTTGGAATGAACTAGGAAATGCTTAAGCACAAAAAAATGATTTTTAGCAAGTTTGGCTCAAGAATTGATCAAACACTTATTGAAGACTTAGAGATTGAAACAATGATGATTCTAGGTATTTTTGGTCATTAACAAGGTCATAAATGCGACTATTTATGGGCAAAAACTCAAAACTAGCCATTTATAACAGTTTGAGGTGCATTTGCAATGGCTAGAAAACTAGCCGTTAGAAACACGGTAGACCACCATATATAAGTCGTAGACGACCATGATACTTCTAGATCCAACCCATCTGGGCTGGTCAGTCGATCGCATAAACCTGTGCATAGTCTACCGCGCCTCTATAGCAAAAATTTTGATTTAAAAATGTTCTAACTTTTGAAACAATTTTATTCCATTTAAAAAGATAGTTCTAAACCTTTAAATATGATATAAACAATTTAAAAACAATTCTAAGTCTTGAAAGTAAATTGTAATAACTAAAAATAATTTAGAAAAATATTTCAAGAACATATTTTAAAATAAGTTTGAAAAATAAAATAAAACTTTTGAAATCACATTTAAAATCAAGGATAAAATCAAAGATAAAATCAAACTTAAGCCAATAAGCTTGATAAAAAATTTATCTATGCTCAACATCATACATGAGCTAGAAATAAAATTGAGTCTATTCGTCATGCTTGTTGATTCTCTTTTTTCTATCTTCAAGCTCTCAGTAATATAATCTATTTATGTTTTATTGCCTCCGAGTCTTGACTGAGAATTCTTCCAAATGTCTTGAGTTGCTATAAATTATTTCTTCACAAAATAGCTCTATATACTCAAGATAAATTATTAACAATTTAGTAATTAATTGTTTGTTGTCATCAAAACAAAAATAAATATTTCATTTGGAATCTTGGAGCCAATAAATTTTGGAGTTCTGAGTCATCTAAAGCAATAGTTGCTCTAGAAAAGGGAGTCATCCACACATAGACAGCAGAAACTGTTGTTGATCCAGCTTTGTTCAAACAGTTGAAGGAGATGATTAGTATATTAACACCCTCACAAGAAAAGAAGAAAACAAAAGATGCAGAGTTTCACAAGAATTTGATGATAGGCTTAAAGCAAATGGTGGAATGTCTTAGACAAGACATCAATAAATTATTGTCTAAAACGGTACAACTCAGTAATGATGTGAGCGCAATGAAGAGGGCGAATGAAGAAATTGAGACCAAGGTTGGTCAACTTGAGGTGCTTGTCCCTAATTACCTTAATGCTACTGGAAAGACTTCAGCTGAAGCAACTCAAGCATCTATTGTTGCCAAAAAGCCGTCTCCACCTCCAAAAGAGAAGAAACAACCAGATGCCACAAAGGAAGAGTAAGAGCAAGAAGGGTCAATAGAAGAAGAAGAAGATAGTGAAGAAAAACGCTCAAGCATTGAAGATGAGAGTGTAGAAGAATCCATCGAAAGCTCAACCTAAAACAAACTAACCAATTTGTTGTGACTGTAGCTAAACGTTTGTAGTAGGTACCTGTTCAGCAGTCAGATGAAAAGACAGAAGCGACTAGCTCTGGTTCTAAAAGGGAGTATGGAGACAACTCTGAAGAAGAGGAAAAATAGTATGCTGATAAGAGAAACGTTGATTCTGTCAAAACCTCTACTCCTGTGCAGACAACTCCAGCTCCAGCTCCATTTGTACAGATTGCTCCTAGTCAAACACGACCTATGTAGACAGCCCCTACTCTAAAGAAGAAATCCAATGCAGCTACAGTATGAGGCTCCAATAGATCTAAACACCTTAAATGATCTCTTTTTGTATATTTCTTTTAATATTTCTCCTGGTTACACAATATTTTACTGATTTGCTTGTTACTTTTCCTAGGTTGTTTCGTTTATGTTTTTGTACTCCTACTACATTAAATTTCGTTTTGCACTGACCTCCTTGTGTCAAAAACTAGGAGAACTAACTAAGAGGCGGTAGATTTTTTTTACTTCGAGGGAAACTTAACTGTTTTAATGTATGATTTTTTTTTTTTTTTTTTATCAAAGTTGTCATATTCTTTCTTGTGCTTAAGCTAATAGCATTTTTGTCGCGATTGTATTTTGATCCTAAGGAAGTCAAGGGGGAAAATTGTTAGGGTTTTGACCCTTCCATGTGTACAACTTTACACGTGTATCATGTTGACTTCTTGGGATCCCACGTCACATTTTTTAATATTTATTTTCCTACAAGTTTAAATGTTTATCCCAATTACTTGAGGTCTAATTTCAAATGCTTTATCTAGATTATTGGTTAAGTTTATTCCTTTCTAGATTCTAAATTGTATCATGTTTAATTTTCAATTTGCTTATCTGGATTTGTTGTGTGCAATGTTCACCAGATTTGTAGAGTTTATTTTCCTGATTAGTTGAATCTGTATTGATTGCTTGTATGGCAATACATTTTAATTTTGTGAAATAATATTTAGATTCTGTGGTATATTTTAGACAAGGAATATTTTGAGGGTAATCTGAATTTTTTTTGGCTGGAGGTTGTGTGGTTTGAATTCAAATTTGTATTCAAGATTCTCTTATCCTTTAAATTAAATTTTTGTGAAGCTAATTTGTAGAAAATTGAGGCTAGGTTTATTCTAGATTAGCTTCAAGAAATCTGAAACTTTCTGCAGATAATTTTTATGATAAGATCAAATTCTATTTGAAATTTACATATAGAAACTAACATATCTCGTCCTACAATTAAAAATCTTTTGAATGGTAGTTTTTTGATAGCATTTAAAAATAGTATGCAAAGATCATACATGTGAATACACCCACAAAGATCGCACGCTGTTAGCACGACCATTTTGAAAATTCAGTTCAATGCAAATCTTCCATATTTTCAACAAATAAGTTCTATCTTCACATTGGATTAGTTGAGATCTAACCTTAAGATTTAGTGGATGTATCTATACACATCTTATGCCTAGGCTTTGCTTATTTGAGGAGGTCGACTTGTGACTTCTTAGTTAGAGCTTCCAAGTAAGAGAAAACACGAGTGAACCCTTAGTGTTCTAGACTTTAACGTATTGTTCTCAGCCTTATGCTTGCCTTTGTGTAATTGTTCCAATTCAAAAAGTTTGAGGAAGAGTTGTTTGAGGATTGAAGGCTCAAATTACGTTAATTAAACGAAAGGTGTGGTGTGGATTCTAAGCTTTCTTGTAATTTCAGTACATATAATTATATTTCTATATTAGTGGATCATTTTTATCTCTAATGTGAGTAGCACCCCTGGTGCTTTTCCCACAAAGGTTTTTGACCATGAAAAACAACCAATATTGCTGTGTTCAACTTTTTATTTTCTACACTTTTTGTTTGCACAACAATTATATTTGGTTTTTGTTTACACAAGATACCATTAAGGTGTTTTGTATGCATGAAACACTGTTTGCTCTATTTGTTAGGTCTTACATCTTATAATTGTCAAACTAGTATTTTAAGTTAGTAACGTATGGCTTGATCCTATTGGATTGCTTACCACATGGCCATTCCCAAGGAATGGGCAATTTCTTTCTACAAATATTGGGAAATTTCACTCATTTTGACTACAAGACTAATTCATAATAAACCAAAGATGAAAGGACATGGAAGGTTTTGGATACAATTCTTGAAGGTTCAAGAACTTCAAAGAAATTTAAAGACGTCAACATACTATCTTGTCTAAGAAAGAAGCACAATAGCAAGGTAGATCGAAGGTTTTATAATAGTTGATTATCTAAAAATATACTCAAAATAAAAACAACTACGAGTAAGCGCGTATGACTATGACATCAACATAATGACAAGGTAATTCTAAACCTCATACCTTTCTTCTAAAATACTTGCATTGATTGATTGTACTGTCATCACCTAATTTTTTATTAATCACTTTTATGGCATGGTAATTCTCTATTACACATTGTTTCAATGAATTGACAAGTTTTAGAAGTTAAACCTTCACAAAAGAAACTTATGTAATGTCATTTTTCAAAACCATGATGTGGGCAAGAGTTCAAAAAATCCTTAAAACATTCCCAACATTGAAAATAGACTTCCTTTGCATTTTGGAAAAAATTTTGAATTTGTTTCCTTAGAGAACTAGTTTTACAAGTTGGAAAAAATTTCTTCAAAAAACTCAGCTTCAATTGCTTGCCATGCACCAATTGACCTTGGTTTTAAAGAAGTAAGCTAAGTTTTAGCTTTATCTGTTAAAGAAAAAGAGAAAAGCTTAAACTTAATAACTTCATTTGAAACATTTTGATCATTGAAAGTAGCACAAATGTTTTCAAACTCTCTAAGATACAAAAATGGATTTCTTAGATTTTAAACCATGAAAAGTTGGAAGCAGATTAATCATGCCTGGCATAAACTTAAAGTTATGAGCATTAAAAGAAAAAAGGAGACATAGTGGAGTAGATTCACTAGGTGGTTGCAAATAATCATGCATTGAAAGAACAACAGGATTCATGATTTGTTGTTTAACCATGTTATCATTATTAACACTTTCATCATCAACCATTTTGATTGAATATGAAGATGCAATAGACAAAACAGGTGGTCTAACAAGTTCTAGACTTTTGCAAACTAAACAACAAGATTTGGATGTACGATACTAAATACACATGCGAAATTAAGATAATTACAAGAAGAAAAAGAAACAAAAATTTAATCTACATGAATAGTAACAAATACTAACATGTAAACATTTGCTTTTTTATTTTAATATTTTTCATACCTCCAAAACAAAGAAAATTAAAAAAAAAATACTAACATAATTAGGCGATACAACCATCCCTTTAAAATAAAAAATAAAAAA
Source organism: Artocarpus hirsutus (assembly GCA_946598075.1). NCBI lineage: Eukaryota > Viridiplantae > Streptophyta > Magnoliopsida > Rosales > Moraceae > Artocarpus > Artocarpus hirsutus. Next base: position 63,584 of record CAMOHE010048054.1, read on the forward strand.
TCTAAAAAAGTAGAAGTTAGAAGTTAGAAGTTAGAAGTTAGATTAGATAGTTAGAAAATTAGAAGTACTAGAAATATAAAAGTTAGATGTTAAAAGGTTAGTTATAAAGTACAGAAAATAAACTATCACAAGAAGAATAGTTTCTTCAATAAGGCAATCAGTGATAGAAATAGAAAAATAAATTAAAAAAATATAAATATATATTTATATATACAATAATAATAAGGTGTTTTATCCAGCCATATATATAATATACTAATATATTTTCTTTATGTTTGCTTGCTCGAGTTTAAAAATTTTAAGTCCGATATAATCTCAATTATAACGTTGTCCAAATAATAATATTCAGTGAATCCAAGGTCAATCCCACAACGCAAAGGCGTTGCAAATGTCTAATATATATTAGTTATATTATTATTAATTATAAGCTAAAAATTTTGAGAATTAAAGTTAATTATTTATAATTTATTTACATGATGTACATATTTTTTTACATTTTCCACTATTAGATTTTTTGTGATTTTTGGAATTTTAATAAAAAGAAATATGGTTTGATTCAAATGGAAAATGGAACTCTAACTGCAAGTGCAATTTAATTTAGAAAAATAACAATTATAATAATGTTGAGAATAAAAGGTTCTATTCTAGTAGTTAACTTAAATATTTTTAGTAGAAACTATTTATTAAAATGGTTTAAGCATGTAATATGCCATCATTTGTCTACAATAAATTAGAAGTTATCAAGCATTTAATGTATCAATATATGCCTATAATACATCAAAAACTTATTTTAACAAATAAACATGATTTCAAAAATAAAATCACTAAGAAAATTAAAATTAAGCATTTACTATGTCATTTTTTGTCTACGAATAATCAAAGTGTTCCTAAGCATTACCCATATCAGCCTATGTCTACAAAAAAATCAAATTTAATTTTCCAAAAATTTTAGCTAAGTTAATAAGAAAATCATAAGTTTTCTAAAAATAATTTTGGTATTATAACCGCTTAGAAAATTTTTAAAAACTAAAAATATTTAAATTAATTTTGCTAGAATTTTTGCTCTCTCCTTAGCTAAAAAGGAAATAAAGAAAGCATAATGAAAGTAAAACACACATAATTTTATTCAACATAACTATTTTACAACAAAAAAAATAGAAATATTTTACAAAAACATAAAATTAAAACTAAGAGAAAACTAAACTAGGGAAGAGAGGGGAAAAAAAAAAGAACTCCAAATTATGGAGAAAGGGGTGGGAAAATGACTTACAAAGGGGGACAAGGGTGTTTATACTAGAGGAATCGTAATTATATACATAATTTTTTACATTTTTTATGTTTTATTATTTTATCTAGATGTTTTTTTATGCAAAATGCATAGGAGGGCAAATTTAACATTTTTTTTTAATTTTATTTTGCCCCCACACTTTTTTTGAATATGATTTGAACTGATTTGTAAATTTTTTTTTGTATATCTATCTTTTTCTTTCAAGCTTGAATAAGGCTTAAGATATGTTGATTTTACTGTCAGATCTAGTGCAATGTAGCATATGAAAGCATGGCAGGGACACATTCTGGGCCTTCGAATGTATGTACTTTGATTAGTGGAACGGCTGCAATTAAGGAGCTAGGCTGGTGCGTCGAGGACCACTAGATGGGTCTCATGTTAGAAAAATAGTACGCAGCAGAAATTTTAATATTTTTATATGCTAGAGCATTTTTCAAAACACAAGTTTAACACGCTATATTTTAAAATTAACGAGATCTTACTAACCTTAATTACTGAAGAGCTCTTGTAATCTGTGAAGAGAAAGGCGTTTCAAAAGAGCCTTAACCAACTAGTTTTCTTTGCTATTCTCTATCCATGATTGGAGTGTGTGTGTGAGTACATGTCGTACAGCTCTTCCCTATGACTCTCCTTCCAACCAATTGAGAAATACCTAGAACTACCGTTTGTGATTTGTGAACAATAGCTCTTCAGGGGAGTTTTAGAGACTCACAAACTAGATTGCTCACTCTTGATTTCTCAACTAATCAAAATATCTTATAAGTCTCACTCCCTAATTATAGAGGTTGGATCCTAAGGTTAGTCCTTATTAGATAAGGCCTCAAAAATTCAAATCTAGATCAATATATAATAAAATCACATAAAAATGCATGATCAGATTATCTTTCAGTCGGCAGGCCGATCTGTCGATCTACTAGATCGGCCTACAGAACTTACTCCATCGGCAGGTTGAACCTGAAAATGCCGAACTTACGATAAATGACCCCTATAAATCTTTTATTTTTCACCTGAGATTCTTTGGATAAAGCTAAGTTTTAATTCAAGTAACTTAATAGAGAAATTATCTAATTAAAACAACCATATCTAAATAATCTTTAGGAAAATAAATATTCCCAATAATTCAACAAGTTTATCTTGAATTAATTTTTCACAAAATTAAGTCAACCAATAAATAGAAATGAATTATCTAATCCTATCGAATTTTAGCTAATCTGATAATTTTAACATAAGTCACCAATTTATTGAAAAGCACACCGTATTGTTATAGGATTTATTATAAGCTAGCAAAGGGGACTTGATGGACCTATATGTTTCAAGCTCCCAATAATTATGAAACCCAATATCCTAGATATACATTTCATAATTATCAACTCTAACGCTACTCCACTAAAAGGTTAGAGCTACACTCTCAAACCATATAGAATTACGAAGCTTGAATAGCTAAGTCTCCATGACATATCATAATGTATCGTATCGCCATAGGATATCCATAATTGGCTTAAGGATAAATTCTTTCTCACCTTCCCAACTATTTTTCTCTTATATTCCATTATCTCACCATCAGAAAACTTACCATCCAAAGACAATATATCATTTGGTTACATCTATGTATCTAAATGGCTAAGCGCTCTAGTCTTCTAATTACAAGATAATGCATATTAAAGCATATCATCGACTCCTAAAGAGGAGCAATGGATTCATATCTATGAATCATAGGTCTACGCTATCAAAAGTCATGTCTCCAATGTACCGGCATGCGTACTAACATAAATTGTGGATGTCACCCTTTGGTACATTAATAGACATAAGTCAAGACAACAAGCCCAAATTCATCCTAAGATTAAGATACAACACATATGATTGTCTAAAGTAAATTAATTTGCGAAGACAGAATTATTAATCCAAATCAATTACACTTTATGTTCTGATCTAATGCATTGTCACTTATGACAATGTACCAATGTTTCTATTCATAGAGTCCACGTCTTATGGCCAAGACAAACCCATTAGGGATATAGACAACATAGCAATCTTTGCATATATAAAGCTCTCACCTTTATTCCCTCGATGTAGATCTTACAATTTAGACCGTCATGTTTAGAATCATGTATTCTGTAAAATCTATCCATCATATGCTTGATTCTAAAGGTTTAGACTAATAGTCTCAAACTTTTGTTTGCTTATCATATATTCAAGCAATATGAACATAAAGAGAACAACAATTTGATATATGAATAATAAACAAACTATTTATTGATAAAAATGTCTCCAAAAATATATTACATTTTTACTTCTTATTGCATACATGTCTAACATCTCGCATATGCTAATTCGATGGACAAGAAGGCGCGCTCATGTGAACTCAAGTGTAGCGGATTCCAAGGGAGGGCTAGGATGCATAGATGGATTCGATCCCATAGACGGTTTTATCTGACGATTCTGGAGGCACCACATGTCATTTCTTTTGAATTTAAATTTCTTTTTTGATTTTTCATGCTTTTGATGTTTGTTTTTGCTCCTTTTTACATTGTCTTTCTTCCAGTTTTCTAATCTAAAATGAAATAAACAAACTAAAATTATTTATTTACAAACATAATATTTGCAATAATTTTAACAATATTTAGTTTATAATAAACACACAAAATACACTAAAAATAAATGAAAAATTCTAAAATTAACAACCCTAATAATTTCATACAAATATATTATTTAAGACTTGAAAATATTTTTAGACATTACTAGAAATATTATAAAACATATTTACAAACTAAAAACTTATTTTAAGACTAAAAATAAAATCACACAAGATTATTTTATGGTTTTAATTATTTTTAAATTAATTAATTATTAAACACATAGAAATAATTTTAAAAACTACTAAAAATATTATTAAACATAAAAACACACTAAAGACATATTATGAAACATATTAACACACTATAAATACATAGGCACTAAAGGCACAAAAACACTAAACCAAACTTGATCGATTTTAACTAAAACAAATATTTTACAAACAAAAACTCTTAAAATTATTATCTAGAAACCTAAATTAACTTATAAATATAAAAGCATATTAAAAACATGATTTTAAACATATTTTCGCACAAACATACTAAAATACTATTTATAACATAAATCCTATGATTAAGGGATTAAACGAGAAATAGAAATGCAAAATGATAATATTTAGTCTCAAAAAATGTGCATTTTCACACTCTCATCACACTCCCCCAGCTTATTGCTAGTCCAACAATTAAAGTGACAAAACATTAAAACAAATCAAATGATTGATTTTTCAATAGCTTCTGACTTCTTGTAGAATGTCCTGAGAAGTTGTTTCAGATTTAGGGCTTAAAATAAAATGCAGATATTATTCAAGTTTATGATTCATTTCAAGGGCATGTCTCATATTTAAGATGGATTTTCCGCATGTGTGTATGCTATTCTATCACTAATCATTGTATACAAACCAAATAAATTTACATTAATACAAACTCATTTATTCTAATGAAATCTCATTGGTTTGTTTTTCATTCCTCTGTCCACTAATATAGAATAACAATAATTAAGGACCATCAGGACTTTATTTAACTTGTAATGTAAAGTTGGGGTAAAAAGGTTAGATGAAGGATAAATTTGAAGCTTGATTCACTCATAAGACACCTGCATTATTCTCGAACCTTTAAAATATACAAATTAATACCCAAGTAATAAACCCAAACATAAAGTAAAATTCCACTTGTCATACAACTTTTATTTGACTTTTTTTCTAACTTTTATTTTTCTTCTTTCTTATTTTTTCAAATTTTGAATTTTTTTAATTTTTTGATTTTTTTAACTTACAAAATAGCTGAAATTACAAAACAAATAGAATTACATAGATAACAAAATTTCTGAACCCTACTCATCCTCCCATAACTTTAGTATGTTCCAAAAATATATTCAAATAGATCATATCCCTTATGAGGGAAAGGTACAAAGAAGGAGATGAAATTATTAAAAAGGCTAGGCTAAAAATTTGTGGGTAACAAAGAAAAATAGAACATTAAGCACAACGGGGGTAATTGGGGATATAAAATGTATACATGTAAGCTTGAAAAACTCAAATGATCCAAAGATGACTTAAATTATGTCCTTAACTTAGTACTATCTAGGATTTCATCTAGAGAGAGATTCAAATAGATTACAAGATTTTACAAAAATAGACTAGGTTATATTAACATCAATTGTCTCTAAATTAGTACAACAAATCAAAGTTTAAGATTAAGTGCTCAAATTTTGGGAAAAATCACAACCTAAATATGAGGCTAACACAAGATAGTTCATAAGCTTAAGCAATATATGAATTTTACAACAAGCCATGATAAAACCATGGGTTTCTTCATAGGATGGGAGGTACATTGAAGAAAAACATAAACAAAGAAAACATTTTTTAGGTTTTTCAAATTTTTTGATTTTGTTTATAAATTTTTCAATTTTAATTTTTTTATCTGATGCACATACAAACAAACACACAACAAAATGAAATATGTTACAAACATGATTAGGACACGTCTCAAGAATACTAAAGACTCTATAACTCAGCTATCCTAAATGTGCATGCATGCACACAATATGGAGAACATAAGTATGAATGAAAATATATGAACACACAAAATATTATATTTTCAGATCAAAACGAGATGTGTTTCAAGACTAACTCCTCCACTCAGCCATCCTGAAAACAAGAATCTTAAAGTTTTACCAAAAGCACACCATTTGTTATTTTTTAATTTCCAAGTTTTAGGTTTTTTTAACACTTGGTTTTAGAACAAGCCTCATTTTAAACACACAAAAAAGACTCAAATTTTTGAAAAATTTTGACACAAATTCTGTCCCCCAACCTAAATTGAACATTGTCCCCAATATTTAATAAGTTTGTAAAGAAAGAGAAACAACACCAATACAACAGTAGTTATTCAAAACGCACAAACGAATATGTTGTAAGTAAAACTGAAAGATCAAAGAGTTTAGAGAGAGATCCAAATCTATTTTTCACTTCTTGCTGAGCTTTGAAGTTGTAGTGTCTGTCTCAGGAGTGATGACTTGTATTTTTCAAGCAATTTCTCAATAGTAGGAGTAAAGATAAAAAAACTTTCTTCCTGACTCTACAAGAAAGTTCTGATCCACAACATTATCTAAAAAATTTAAAAGATCATCAAAGAACCTATTAATAATAAGCACACCTATTATTTTAGAATGAATACCTAACAGACTCCAACTGCCAATGATAAACATTTCTTTTAAAGTTCCTAGACCTCTTGATAAAAAAATGAAAGCATTTGGGCGACAAATCATGGCTTTAATACATGCTGGGATATTTTTTACTATTTTCTCGTTTGCTATAGTTTCACTACAAAGATGACTTTGAGCAACAAAGCATGTGATATTACCCAAGACTCCTCCTACTTTGGCTTTGACTATGATAGTTTCCATTAAACTAAGTCAGTCCCTTCCATACATAAGATTTATCATCTTCTTAGCTAAGACTTGCCCTAAATAGAATGCAGCTTTTAAATAGTCAGCACCCTTTCATGGATTAAAACCACAAAATATACATACATTTTTGAAATTCAGAGATGACTAGGACGAGGACTCTATAAGGGTTTCCAAGAACTACAACTCTTTTTTTTTTTTTAGAATTTTTTTTTATAACTTGAAAACTTCATTTGCCTTGCTCTGATTAAAAGTCTAACTTACGAATGAGATAAAATATATGATTGAGTATGATAGAAGACAAATGGGCCAGTAAAGACAAACGTGACATAACTATTGAACTTTTGAAAATTTTTATCGACAAGAACCATTCAACATTTTATAAAATGGGACCAATGGGACCAAGCCAAAACTTACATGACAAACAAAATATATACTGAATAAATAATTCATCTAATAGATAAGAAAAAAATATTAAAAACAAATATGACAAACATAATTATTAAACAAGCATTGTAACAATTACACAAAAACAAAAATGTTTTTAATTTTTATTTTTTTAATTGTTTTCTCTAATAAAAATTGATTTGAGAATGAATATAAACTCAAGTTCATATTCTCAAATAAATTCTTAACATTTTTTAAAGAAAATAAAAAAAAAAACACAAACTAAAAACACTCTATAGATTTTGCTCATAATTAGATGGACCTAGAGACTACTTTCTATGTAAGTTTCCTACAAAGTGAACAATTGGGTCTTTCAACGTTAAATTCCCTAGACATTCTTTTTCTTCATGAAATTTAGACCAAAGTCTACAAATTACTCCTTCAACATATCCGCTATGACTGTCTAAAATAGAATCTTGAAGGTGATCAAAGTTTTCTTTAGAAAGTCCATCCTTACATAAAAGTATTTTATCCTTCCTAGTCGTAGACACAAGACCTTTTGATTTACACTTAGCCTCATAACTTTGATGAGAACAATTAGGACATTAAGATGCTATAGCTCTGGATCCCCTCTTCTTAGCACATAGACTTAGACCTATTCTAGACAAACCTTTATTAGTAACATCAATAGGATGAATTAGAACTTCTATAAACATTTTTACCTCAATTGGAAGTTCAAAACGAGAAAGAACCCCACAGACGAGTCATTTAAACTTTGTACTTCTGTCTAATTTCTTTCTAAATAAGGGAGGGAAAGTATTTCTCCAGGTGATCACATTTAGGATACCTGATGAGAGAGAAAAAGATGAGATTCTTGAGAGTGAATTGAGAGCTTTGAAAGAGATGTGAGTGCTTTGAATGGATACGAGAGTATTTAAGAGAGTATTGAGAAGAGTTTGTAGGATTAAGAGAGAAAAGTTAAAGAACTTTTTAGATCAAGTTTTTAAAGATCGAAGAACTTTGAAGGTTTTCTTGAAATTTCTATGGAAAGCTTTGAAGATCTAGTGAGAAGGCAGAGAGAATTCTAGAGCTTAGAGAGAGAGGGAAAATTTAGAGAGAAAAAGAATTGAGAATTCTATGCTTTAGTGTACAGTGAATGGCTTTATAGACAAATAATGCAGTACTATTTAGGGACGATGGAAATTGTACGAACACATGTGAGAGTTATTTTGTGTTTGGCTAAACAGTAATTAGGATAAGTGATCTACAAATCAAAATGATTAAAACAAATAACACTTATCTACAACAAAAAAAACAAGAAACATTTTTTGTGATTTTAAATTTTTAAATCCTTTTGTTGTTTTTAAACATTTTTAATTTTTTTGATTTTTGTGTTTTTTATATTAAAGAAAATTCTAAAGATAAAAAAATTTCATTTTAATTATTTCATTAAAATCTATATCTAGAGGTCGCTGATGCAAAGTACCAACTAATCCTAATGACTTCAACCTCCATCACTCAACCACTTGAATAAATTTTTGAAATTATTTTTCTAAAATTTAGGAAAAAGATAGCAAACAAAAATACAACACACAAAAACAGAAATATTGAAACGTAGAAATACAAAAACAAAATACAAGCACTAAACTAAGATTTACAACTTCATCTTCAAAATCTGAATCGACAAGATTGATGGTTGGTGGTGGAAAATTGCTTGGCCTAAGTCTTCCAAGAAGATAACAATTTCAAAAACTTAAGTTGCCTACTCTTTTCTCAAACTCCTCTTCATCTATATGTTCATCTTCAAAGACTTCTCTTCAAAAATTAGGTTCCTAAATGTTACTCACTTTGAAAATCAAAGATAAGGGATTAGGTAGCTTAGCAGACGGACCAAATATACGTCCCTCAACAAAATTCACTTCATAATTGCAAACAGGAGGTTACGCCATGTTAAACATGTTGAAATCTGAGGTCATATTTCTAAAGGACAATTTTATAATTTTATTTCTATAATTAATCAAAGTACTAGAAGTTGTAAGAAATGGATGACCAAAAGTGATAAGATTTGAACATTTGAATTAGCAACAGGTTATGTATCTAAAACAATAAAATCTATTGTGTAGTAAAAATTTTGAATTTAAACCAACATATCTTCAACAACCCTTTTTGGAATTTTTATAGAACGATCAACTAACTAAAGTGTAATAGATGTTGGCTTAAGTTTACCTAAACCTAACTATTGGTAAATAAAGTAAGGCAAGAGGTTGACACTAGCATCAAGATCTAGCAATGCATGTTTAATTTGAGTGTTTTCTATGATACGAGAAATTATAGGACAACCTAGATCTTTAAACTTGGATGGTGAATCATATTGTATGATGGAAATAACACTCTAACCCAAAAATGCAGTCTTAGTTACATTATGCTTCCTTTTGATTGTGAACAACTCTTTTAAAAATTTAGCATAAGATAGGACTTGTTTGATTGCATCTAAAAGTAGAATGTTGATTTTGACTTACTTGAAAAGTTCAAAAATTTCAGCATTTTTATCAAACTTCTCTTTTGAAAGTAAAACTTGAAGAAAAGGAACTTTTGGAACAAATTTTCTTTTGAAACAACTTTTTCTCTTTTAGGATCTTTCTCATTACTATTAATTTTGTCTTCACATTTCAAAGTTGAATTAACCTTTTGCTGTTTTTGAAAGAATGCTTTTATCAACGGCTTTACCACTTCAAAGAGTTGTGATAAAATTAAGAGTTAATTGTTGTGGTGGTGAACTAGAAGAGTCAACTTTATTAACAGATGGGTAACGTATAGGTTAAGTAGAAAATTTGCCTTTTTCTTGAATGCAAGGTGAATAAGTAAGCTTAGAAATGGACTCTTAGAAATGGACTATTTAATTTCATGAATTTATTGTGAAGTACGAGTGTTGTAAACTTCCTGCTTTTGAATGAATGCTTTTTAAGCTTACTTGAATTATTGGAAAGTACCTTCAAGATTTTTGACTCATGAATAAAGATTTTAAGGAGGTGAAAAATTTTGTGGAGGCTTTTGAAAAATTTATGGATTCGATAAAAATTGATTTTTAGGTTGTTGTGGAAATGGTGAATGATTTTGAGAATTTTGAGGTGGCTATGGAGTGGTGGTTGAAATAGCTACTATGGTTGATCATTCTCTAACTAAAATTTGGATGGTTCCTCCATTGTGGATTGTACATGTTGGAATGTAGAGATGGATATGGCTTCCTAACTGGGTCCAATTGATTTGTAAAATTCGCCTATTCATGGGTCTCTTCCTTAAAAATTCGGTAGTCATAAGTAGAGTGTCCTAGAATTTGGTAAATACTACACAAAATTTCAATTTTGGGTTGTTAAATATTCCTACGTTTCATGACTTCAATTTTCTATTAAAACATGTTATTTTAGTATTTAGATCATTCTTTTGACTAAGTTGATGAACACCTCTTTAAGCATAAGATTAAACCTGATTGAGCCTTTAGAATTGACATATTGCTAGTATTGAGAGTTATCAACTATGTTATCTAGAAAATCTATCACTTCATATTAGCTACATTATCTAGAAAATCTATCGCTTCATTAGGTTCTTTATCAAGGAATTCTCTATTGCATATTATTTCAATGAATTGAAGATTTTCAGAAGTTAAACCTTTATAAGGAAACTTATGTAATGCCTTTTTCAAAGCCATGATGTAGGAAATAGTTTAACAAATCCTTAAAACATTCCCAACATTGAAAATAGATTTTCTTTGCATTTTTGGAAATATTTTGAATTTGTTTCTTCAAAGCATTGGTTTTATGAGTTGGAAAGAATTTCTTCAAAAACTAAGTTTGAAATCCTTGCCATGTGCCAATTGACCTTGGTTTTAAAGAAGTAAGCCAAGTTTTAGCTTTACGTTTTAATGAAAAGGGAAAAGCTTAAACTTAACAACTTTAATTGAAACATTTTGATCAGTGAAAGTAGCACAAACATCTTCAAACTCTTTATGATGCAAGTATGAATTCTCATATTCTAAACCATAAAAGCTGGAACCACATTAATCAATCTTGGCTTAAACCTAAAGTTATGAGCATTAAGAGTAAAAATGAGACACGATGGAGTGGATTTACAAGGTGGTTACAAATAATCAACCATTGAACGAACAACAGGATTGATGATTTATTGATTAACCATGTTATCATTATTAACACTTTTATCATCAGCCATTTTATTTGAATATGAAGATACAATAGATAAAACAGGTAGTACAATAGGTTCTAGACTTTTCCTAACTAAATGACAAGATTTGGGTGTACGAGACTAAGCACATATGCAAAACTAAGATAATTACAAGAAGAAAAGGAAGCAAAAATTTAATCTACATCAATAGGAACAAATACGAACATGCAAACTGTTGCAATTAAATATGAAATGCAGTAGAAAGAATGGGTATTGACAAACAAAAATTTTCTAAAAACTTTGTTCATCGAGAATAGATATATAATTTTAATTAATAATAGAAAGCATTGAGAATTTTTACAAACCTTTTGAAAATTATCAGGGTATCCTAGCTTTCCTCTTTAACACTATGATCTTCCAATCTAGGCCTCCATACCAATGGAAAGATGAGTGGGCATCAAAGCTGCAAGAATGAATTAGCCTCACACTTTTCTAAATCTGCTATTCACTCAACACATATGATAGCAAACTTTTTTTTTTCATAGAAGAACTCTTAGTTTTTGTCTTTGAGTATTCTGCAAAAGTTACATGAAAAAAGATTAATTGAGATAACAGTTATCTCTACCTTTTTATATCTAAGGATTTAGTTATTTTTCAATTAATTTTAATTTATTTTAAATTTGAAATAAGCACCATATCATATATATAGAGAAGGGATATACTATAACACTTGTTAATTTTCATGTAACATATATTGTTAGATGAGTAACGACTTTAAGTATTTTCCCTTATGATATATGATATAATGTTACTAACTATTTTATTTTAAGTATGATGACAAGTAACGGTCACGTGGAATTGGTGTGCTCAAGGTGCTCATATCATTTACATTGTATGCTTGATATTTATTTAGCAATCAATTAATGTTTTGTTATATTTTAGTGTATGCGTCAATTCGGTAGGCCAATCTTCTAGTTTGACAGGCCGAATTATCCCTCATGGAATAGCAAGATGATGGATTTCATCGGCAGGCTAGACCTCACAACTTCAAGAGGCCGAAGCAAGCCATCAGCAAGCCAAGGAAAGCTGACAAGTAATCAACAGGTAATCACCAAAATTGTGGCAATGATGATTGGATATGATTGGATGATTAATTCTAATTGATTAGCATATTTTTAGCCTTTTTCCCTATTTTAGGTAATAGAATGTTTGACTTTTATAGATGATTGGGTATTTGATTAGATTTCCTATTTTGAAATTGTGAAATATTGTAAGTGGAGCAATTTTTGACTTTCCACTTAATGCTCTCTATCATACACATGAATCCCCCATTTTTTTAAAAAAAATCTATTAACATTATAGAGAATGTTATTTTCATACCATTCTTATTTTTTCATGCATATCTCTTCTTTTATCTCAAAAAAATTTCTCTCAGAAACACTCCCTCTCTTTCTACATGTTTTCTCTTCTCCTTCTTATGCTTATTTTCTTACAAATATTTGGATGAAATATTGAGCATTCTTTTGGCCGAATTCAAGGAAAGCTTGAGAAGGATTATTTTGAGGTAAGAAACTCATTCTAAGCATTTCTGAAATTTTATTCATCCAATAATCCAACCCCCATAACTTTGTCTACAAACTTTCATTTTCTCTGAAATTTTAATATATTATTTATGTATGTGTTATGTGTTATCCCTCAAAATTTCATTTTATTTGGAATTTTCTATGCTGAGGTATGAAATTTTTACTCTCTGCCACTCACTGTCTTATGATTGCTAATCGGTAAAATTTCTCAACAGGCAGTCTTTGTTCCTAAGGCAAACGAATGTTATTTCTCACTTAATTATACAGATATGTTCATGTATATGTTAAGATATGGACTGGAAAGTTTTGTGATGATTTGATGGATATTTTATGAGTTCTTGAATTTTCCTTAAGGCTAGGTTTCTTTATTGCTGACAAATTTGTGTGGTGTATTGTGTGACTTATTTTAATTTTTCAATGGAATTATTATGACTAAAGAAAATTAGGCTAATTTATATATATGTCAGTAATGTCCCTGCAAAGTTTCACACCTTTATCATATGTGAATTGTGAGATATTGAGTTGGAAAGCCTTAATGGTTAGGCAGATTTTTAATTGTCTAGATTTTGCATGAATGTTATAAGATATTAATGTGTAATTGTTTTTCTTGTATTTTCTTGAGATGGAAGCATGAATGATAATGATTTCATGAGGATAAAAATTAATTTTCAATTTGTAAATGAATGTATGACATGAACACAGTAAGGAATAAGCACATCGAGACTGCGACAACATCATCTTCAATTAAGGTTTAATAAGCTAAATAGGTAGGTACATTCTCACCTGCAACATGATAAAATTTATAAAAGTTTGAAATCTATGTCCATGATGATTGTATAGTGATTTCCATGATGATTATACATGAAGTTTTATAATGAAAGTTTTGATGCATAGAGGTTTATGCATGTTTCGATGATGATGCTTTTCAAAGTATATAAGTATATATATGTGTATATATATATATACATATTTATCACCTAAATAAGTGTTGCACACCCTATGTTATGTTATGTTTATGTCTATCATGTCATGTTTGATTTGGGATTAGCTACTTCTCTCCTGTCATGACAACGTGCCTATGATGATGAAAATGGTACAATACTTGGGCCCTTAAAGATAAAATAGACAAAATTTTAATATGGATAATGTAACAAAAGATATGTTCTATATGAAACTGTGTTTAATGCACTATTATGATGTTTATGGTGATGATGTCTCATAAAGATGTTCATAAATGTTTTACATTGTGAGATATGAAATGTACTTACTAAGCTTTTGCTTACTAAGTTTTACATCATGTTACAGATAAGTGTAAGAGGACTGTGGAATATATGGAGGACAAAGACGGGCGTGTGAACAAAAAACAATGAATTGAAAATGAAAGAATGCCAAGGAAGAAATTTAAAGTTATAAATTATGATTTATTTCTGAGTATGTTCATTTAAAGATTTTTAAAGATTTGAACTATGTCTCTATAACTTATTATGATTATTAATTATCCTTCCGCACTTTGAAACATTGAGATTTGTTTAAATTAAAATTTTGTTTTTAATAACAGATCGGCCTTCCGACCATTTCAGATCGGACTGTCAATGTTGGCATCAACTTGCTGATTACCCTGTCTTGGCCTGTCGATTCCAGTGTTTTAAAACCCAAATTTTATAGAGCCTCGGACGGCCTGCTAGTGGTTGAAGTTTGGACTGCCAATCATGTTCGGTCTGTCAATGCCCAAAGTTTAGCCTACCGAACTGTGTAAGTAAATTTTAGAAGTTGTGTTAATTTTTATTTAAATTGTGGTTTTATTGTTTTGGTATTGATAAGCTATTTAAATTAAGTAATTTAATAAATGTTTATAGAAAAAATGTATGCATGGATCCTAGGGTATTTTGCAAACCATGTTATAAATTAAATTAGTTTATCTGAACTAATAGTAACATGGATAATTTAACGATATCTGTGACATCCATAAGGGGGGCATTGTAGGCTTTGGTATCAGAGCAAATTTTTGTTTTCAATTCATATCACCACAAGTCGGTCCAAGTCCTCCAAGTAAGTATATTCTAAGTTAATTGTTAAGGATGCAAGTTTGATAATAAGTATAAGATTTAGTTGCTTATTGATAAATGCCCTAGTAGTGAAATCCTATCCATAAATTAGAAGATTATTACTAAGTTCCTAACTCTTTTAGGAAATCAACCATAGACAGTTATAGAAGAATGCACACTCGTGGTTAAACCAATGAAAGACTAATGATGATGATCGCCAAGCTACAAAGGCAACTCGAAGAGCAAAAAAAGGAAATCAAAGAATTAAGAGCTAATGGTCAAGGCGAAAGACCAAGAAATGACATGATGCCTCCTCATCCTCTTCCCTAGCTAAAAGCAGATGAAGTCTTGGCCCTTGCAACAGAACCAAGACCGGTCTATCAGGAACCACTATTAGTCAGATGGAAGAGGGTCAAGCCAGCGGATTTTGAAGGTTCTAAGGATCCTTTAGTCATTCAAGGATGGCTGAAGACAATTGAGGCCGCACTAAAACTCATGGGTTTCACGGATAATGAGAAGGTTCTATGTGCCTCGTACTGTCTTACCATGGGGGCCAAAATTTGGTGGGATAGAATCAAACAAAGTAGGAATACCGATGAGATAACATGGGCTAATTTTGTTCAAGAATTCAAAATGAAGTTCTTCCACATGAACATTACTCAAAAACATTATGATGAGTCCAAAAACCTATGCTAGAGAGACATATTGATTATGGATGTGGTGGCAAAATTTGATCAGTTAGCTCGCCTTTGAACAAGGATGGTTAGCAATGAAAGTGAAAGGTTCAGAAGATTGATTAGAGTCCTCAGGCCAGAGATTGCTGCAATGGTTGATGAGGCCAGCCCACCCAGAAACCAAGAGCAGGTTGTTTTGAGGGCCCAACATGCTGAATTTCATTTACTGAAGTTAAGAAGAAATCAGCCTCAACAAGGCCAATCAGCGATCAATGCAAACACTCAAAACTGCCTCCAAAATAGGAACAACAATAACAACAACAACAACAACCAGAACTAGAGGAACAACAAGAGGAAGAGCAATTCTCAGAACCAACAGAGTCAAGGCAATAAGAAGCATAATGGTGGCCAGTTTAACAACAACAATAGGCAGACTCAACCATGTGCCAAATATGGGAAGAAACATCCCGGTGAATGTCATTTGGGGACAAACTAGTGTTTTATCTGTGGACATGAAGACCATTTTGCTATGAATTGCCCCAACAAGACTAATGTTCAAGCCCAATAGAGAACTCCTCATGCCTAACTCCATCAAATACAAGCTGCCTTAAAAGGGCTGCTATTAGTTAGGGAAGACTTGAAGCCCCACCTACTAATGCCTGCATCTATGCAATGACAAAAGGATAGGTGGCTGCTGAAGCCTCTAATGTGGTCACAGGTTAGATTTCAAGTCTTTCTATTAATGCACGTGTTCTCTTTGATAGAGGTGTCGCACATTCTTTTGTATCGTCCTCTTTTGCTAAGAAGCTAGGGGTTCATTTAGAACCAATGAGATAGGGATTTGCTACGACACTACCCTCTAGGGAAGTGATGATATTTTGCATTGTTTGTGTACTGTTCCTCTATGGATCTCAGAAAGGGAACTCTTTGTCGATCTTATTGTGATCGATATATATGATTATGACATGATTTTTAGGATGGATTTTTTAAGCAAGTACACTGCTACCATCGAATGCCAAAAATAAAAGGTGATCTTCCATCTAGAAGGTGAACAAAAGTTCGTGTATGTGGGCGAGTCCAGAAGGAAGCCAAATATGTTTTTGTCAACCATGAAAGCAAGGAAATTGTTAGCAAACGCCTGCATAGGTTATCTGGCAAATATTGTAGACAAAAGTTAGGAAGAAAAGGCAAAGATGGAAGATGTGGTAGTAGTACGAGAATTTCCAGAGGTGTTTCCAGATGATTTGTGAATCTTACCCCTTGATAGAGAGATTGAATTTAAGATCGAACGCATTCAAAGCACCGACTCAATTTCGAAGGCACCCCATAGAATGGCCCCAATAGAGTTGAAGGAGCTTCATTCTTGATTAAAGGAACTGCTCGACAAAGGCTTCATCAAACCTAGTCACTCACCTTGGCAAGCCCTAGTCTTATTTGTCAAAAATAAGTATGGATCTATGAGACTCTGCATTGACTATAGAGAGCTTAACAAGGTGACGATCAAGAATAAGTACCCGTTGCCCCGAATTGATGACTTGTTTGATCAACTTAAAGGTGCATCTATGTTCTCAAAGGTTGACTTGCGGTTAGGATATCACCAGTTGAAGATTAAAGAAGGAGACATCCCAAAAACAGCCTTTAGATCGAGGTATGGTCACTATGAATTTGTGGTTATGCCTTTCGGTCTAACAAATACACCTACAACCTTCATGGATTGATGAATCAGGTATTCAAGGATTTTCTCAATAAATTTGTCATTGTGTTTATCGACAATATTCTTATTTATTCAAAGAGTCAGGAAAAACACGTTGAGCATCTAAGAATTATGCTGGAGACATTAAAGAGACACAAGTTGTATGCAGAGTTCTCTAAGTGTGAATTTTGGCTCAATAGAGTGTCCTTCTTGGGGCATGTAATATCAAAAGAAGGGATAATGGTAGATCCTGCTAAAGTAGAAGCTATTCTTATTAGACGTGTATGCCCTAATGAGTAAAGATGTAATACATTTTTGGAGACATTTTGCTTAATAAAGAATTCATTTATTATTTATATATCAAATCTTGTCCTCTTTACTTTCATATTTGTTGAATGTATGTTAAGCAAACAATAGTCTAAGACTGTCAGTCTAAACCTTTAAAAATTGGGCATATGATGGACAGATTATGCTGAAGACATGATTCTTAAGGTGACAGTCTAAATCATAAGATCCATAATTGAGGGAATAAAGTTGGGCAGTTTATTCATGAAAAGATTGTTATGTTGTCTATATCCCCATTGGGAGATGGTTTGTCTTAGCCATTGGAGGTGGACTCCATGAATAGAAACATTGGCACATTGTCATAGGTAATGGTGTGTTGGATCTAGACATAAAGTGAATTGAATTGGATTAATAATTCTATCTTAACAAATCGATTTACTTTAGACAATCATTTGTATTGTATCATAATCCTAGGATGAATAGTGGGCCCATTGTCCTGACTTGTGTCTTTTGATGTACCAAAGGGTGACACCTACATTTTAATAGTAGTATGCATGCCAGTACGTTGGCGTCATGACTCTTGATAGCGTAGACCTGTTATTCATAGATACAGAATCTATAGCTCCTCTTTAAGAGTAGTGATGTCCTCTTATATACGTTATCCTGTAATTGAAAAACTAGAGCGCTCAACCATTTGGATACATAGGTGTAACTAAATGGTATACTATCTTTGGATGATAAGTTTTTCGATGGTGAGATAATGGAACGTAAGATAAAAATAATCGGGAAGGTAAGACAGAACTTGTCCTTAAGCCGATTATGGATAATCCTATAAGGATACGATACACTATGATATGTCATAGAGACTTAGCTACACGGGCT